>CAIGRP010005085.1:0-14460 GCA_903798385.1 Fraxinus cuspidata
TGGCCCCACAATTTTTTCCAACATTAAGAACTCCGAGTTAACTCACAAGCCTTTATTCATGAAGCTACTTTCTCGAGTTATTTATCTTATTAGTCAAATAATTAATATACCTAAACATTATATTTATATTTTGAAAAAAGCTCTAATTTAAATCTGTATAAAACAATGCCCTATTGATTGAATCATTGAATCGCTGGTTCACTTACTGACTCAATGATTCGGAAGTTTTGATCGCGCCACTTTGACCATTTTGGGTCTTATAACAATGCCTAAAACTAAACATTAGTAATTTAATAATTTTGTCCTCCAATTTACGTGACGTGAAATTACCAAAATTCTCATAACTAAGAAAAAATGGGAATGTATACTGATACAGAATTGTATCATAAAGTACACTAGTACTACAGAATAATAAAATATTACATAAATTTTGGACAGGGGCGTTTTCGTCAGGGTGTAAAGTCTCAAAAAGTCAGTGCGACTCTGTATATTTAAAAAAATAAAAAATAAAATTTTAATTTGGATCCTAAAAAGAATTTTGGGCTATAGTGGAGAAGAAGAACAATCAATTAACAGCGTTTGGAATTTGGAATTATAGGACACATATACCTAGGTTTTGTCACCGGTTATGTAGGTTTTATAAAAAAATATTTTCTTCTAGTCATTCATTCTTGTGCAATAAATTAAGGTTAAAAGATACAATTTCAAAATTAACAAATATGTTTTAAAACTTCAAAATTCAAGTCATAATTAGATTTTATTGATTAATATTAATAATTAAAACTATTTATTAATTAAATATATTAATGTGACAATACCATATAATTTATGATCATAACCAGAAAAGAAAATATCACATTTAAAAATCACAAATTCCTTAAGTCACAACATATTTAACGATGACAAATTATCAAATTAAATGATCGTGCAATATTTCTCAATCATAATCACAAATTTAATATATTACAATTTATTTATCAATAATAAATGGAATGGGGATGAGAAACACGATCCTCATTCCCAAGTCTTTTTATTTTTATTTTTTTGTTTTTATGTATTTAAAAAAATCGTATTAAAAAAAGATGAACAACTAAGACACCCCTCGGAACTTTATAATAATATCAGATGCACCTAAAATACTCTTATGAAGATGAAATTAGTTGCAATTTAATTTATTTCATGTTATAATAGAATTATTACTTGTGCGTGTTATTTCATTTAATATGCATTTAGATATATCAATCTCAATTTAGGTATGGGGAGGTTAGTGAATTAAACGCGAGGGTTTTTTTCTGATATTGTCCACAATCTCAGGAATATATATACTATTGTCTCATTTAAAAATTAAAATAAATAAATAACTAATTAAATTATTTGGAAACGAAGATATTTTAATTTTCGCTTTGCTCCGCCCTACCTAGCCTCCAAAAATCTTCGACAAAGCCAGAAAGAGAATGGCCGAGTATCAAATTGTATTAGACTATTGAAGGCAATGTATAAATGATATATACGTTGTCTTAGATACGGGGTATTACAACAAACAAAAATCTTGAAATCTAATCACTCGTCACTTATTTAAATAAATTATACTCGTGTTAAATTTTTGAGATCAAGTGATTCAAGTAGTACAATGTACTTATTTTTTGTTATGTATAAATAGAAAATGATAATGAAATTTATACAATAATTCGACAAGGGGCTAATGAAGAATGAACTTTCAATACCAAGTAAGAGAAAATAATGGAAATGGTTATTTAAATTTATTTGATTTTTATTTAAATAATCTTTTTGAAATACGGTATTAATTTTAAAAGTAGGATTGAAATCGGTAATATTTTTTAAATTACTTGAATTGTGTAAATAAAAATTGATTTAAATATTTATAAGAAAAAAATTATAATTGAGGTTCTTGCAGTAAAAAATATTAACCGTCATGTGATATTTTGTTGGACATTGAGCTTTGAACAAAGAATTTCCCTCGGAATTATGCCCCTCTATAGACTCTAAACCCCATTTTTTGGACTTTTATTATTCAAAATCAATGTATTCCTTTTTCGGTAATCGAGGAATGTACTGTAAATTTATATTAATGGTATACTTTGTAGATTAGGGAGTAGGGTGCACTTAGTCCGAGACAGCTTCTTATGCACATAAAGATTTGATTCTTCACATGGCATTTTTGTACCAGTTGAGTTGAATTTCTGTGCCTCTCCACTTTTTATTCAATGAACTTTCAAAGACGATAATGAAAAAGTCCTGCAACGTGGACAAAGTTAGATTATAAAATTAGTTTACAAAATACGAGTTGGCAAAATTTTGACCAATGATTTAAAAAATGATTTTTGAAATCAATTATCTAGATCTTAATACATCATTTTGTCAATACGCTTTTGTAAATCACATTTGTACGAGTAGCATTATTAATTAAAATTAGGGAAATTAACACATAATGTCTCTACCTTTCACTGTTATTATGGAAAACATTCATACTTTTTTTTTTCATTTTCACATTTCATTGCGCAAAATGTCATTTTCATCAGTTTTCTCAATTAAAAATTGTAAAATGACAAATATACCCTTCTTTTTAAATACAACAAAAGGAAAAAGAAAAAAATAATTACAATCATAGTGCCAGAGCACAAATAAGTTCCAAATAAATTATTAAAAAATAATTAACACATAATGTCCTTACCTTTCACTATTATTGCAAAAAATGTTAATACATTTTATTTTATTTTTTTGCATTTTCACCCTTAATTACACATTTGATTACGCAAACCATCATTTATATCAATTTTCATCCGATTTCTCAATAAAAAACTATAAAATGACGACTGTAGCGTCATATTTAAATAAAAAAAAACCTAAACAATTAATTGCACCATAGTCCCATTTTTCAAAAAAATTGCAAACGAGTCCCCAATAAATTATTATAAAAATATTATTTTAAAAAAAGTGCAAATGAGTCCCAATTAAATTTATTTAAAAATTAAAAAATAAAAAAAATAAAAAGTGCAAACGAGTCCAAAATAAATTATTAAATAATTGGAAATTAAAATATTTATTATTTCTATTTAAGTATAAGGGTATGTTCGTTATTCACAGTTCTTTATTGAGAAATTGGATGAAAATGATGGTTTACGTAATCAAATATTTAATTAATGGTGAAAATGCCAAAAAAACGAAAGGTTTGGACATTTTTTACAATAATGATGAAAGGTAAGGACATTATGTATTAATTACCATTTTAACAATTTATTTAAGACTCATTTTGCATTTTTTAAAAAAATTGAGTCTATAATTGCAATTAGTTTTTTTCCTTTTCTTTTTATTTTATTTAAAGAGGAGGATATATTCTTTATTTCACAATTTTTAATTGAAAAGATAAATGAAAATGACCTTTTGAGCAAATAAAGTTGGAAATAAGGGTGAAAATGTCAAAAAAATGAAAGAAATGGACGTTTTCTACAATAACAATGAAATGTGGGGACATTAGGTGCTAATTTCCCTTAAAATTACTTTTCTAATAGTTTTTGTTACCCTTTTTAATTTGGTTGTGTAAATAGAGCATATTTGAGCCCCTGTTTTCTTTCAGAGTAAATTTTAAAATAGTAAATTGATTAAAAAATAAAAAAAAATTTGGATTGCGTATAATATTATTTTATTGAGAAATATATTATTGAAAAGAAGATAAAGTAAAATAAATTTTTTAAATAATGGGGATCAAATAAGGACATAGTCATTTTTATCTGTTCTTCGGTATTATTGTAGCATGTTGATTTGTATGTTAAAATAAACCAATTATTGATGTGTTTGTCCATGTCAAACATCTTAAAAAGATACTTTTGAAAAATTAGTATGGACTAAAAACATGTTTTTACATATATTTGTTGTCTTTCTATACAAAATTCGTGAAAAAAATAGTGTACTTGAAGAATTATTCAATTTTAAGCGCCCAATCTCATTAGTTAACAAACGGCGAATGAAAAGACAGATTTGCTACAAAATCGAAGCTAAATGATTTGATTGGATGTTAAAATTAACTAATGAATGGCATCTTATAAAATATACTTTTAAAAAATACATATGAACTAAAAAGCATGTTTTTACATATCAACTAGCCATTAATTTTAAGCATCCTAGTGAGCATATCTCATTAGTTAACAGGCGACAATGAAAAAGTTGACCAGACATGCTAGAAAATTGAAGTTAAATGACTTGATTGTACAAAATTAAAGATGAGTGACTCACATTGAATATTTTACCAAATATTGACCTCTAAGATCTTCATGAAATGACAAACTAACTTAATATTTTGTACATACAAAAGTTTATCAATTGGTCACTTTTTAAGGGCTTAAATGTTAACCTTTATAGTCTAGAAGACACGTTGTATATTTTAGACAATCAACAATCATATGGACAAAGAAGATTATAAAAAAATTGAACAATAAGTGTTCCAATGCTAAAGCCACTAATATTTATTCATCGCTTTATCAAGACTACATTATGTGCCTGCCTTCCACTATTCGCCATTATATTGTTTCCTCTTTGGAACTATAGAGGGATTATAAAAATTATATTTTTGAGTAAATAAAATAATTTAGTTATTCATACATTCATAGAGATTTATTGTGTCTATGTATACGTATAAAACTCTATATATTGTTCGACTTTATACATCAACTACATAAAATCCTCATCACTCTATCTTCCATGCATATACACATACAAACATACGCGTGCACGTATGTAAAACAATTCTTTTGGCCAAACCAAGTTACGGAATGTTGAGTTACAACCATCCCTCTAAATTTATTTTTTAAATTTTAAGAGAGCGAGAAATGGGCATCTCGGTCTATCTATATCCATATTTGTTCCACAAGAGAAGAAAAAAAATATTTGATACGCACCTTCATGTAACATCCTAGCCACTCAACGATCGCTGCCATTTCTAAAATATTTTTTTCATGGAGTTAGGGTAAGTTAAGTCTTATTCACTAGATAAATTGATCATCTAAGTGTTTCTAGTGCATTGTCTTGTCAAACATTAGAAGTTTAAGTCTCCATTTGACAATTAATTAATAAATTCAATCAAAGTCTAGCATATGCCAGTGAAATATGAAAATATAAACTTAAGATGTAGTTATAGGACCGAAAGAACAATCCGTAACAGCCCAACATGGTCATAATCAAGTAAAAAAAAAAAAAAAAGTCAAATTGTTACAGCATCTAATTTTTAAAGAAAAAATTTACTTGAAAACACACTTTATTGTGTACAATTTGACTCAAATGGCATGCATAAAAAATGATGTAAACTGTAAACAACAGCTTTATTTAAGACAAATTACCTGAAAATATGCCAGTAAAATGATTCCATTGTTGTACAAAATTGATACATAGTGACTTTAGCTGTACTTTCTTTATCAAAGGTAATCATTTGTGACATAGCATGGATTGGTTAAAAAGAAAAAAGGAAAAAAAGCACGTTAATGAACATAGATTTCTATTTTTATAATCACTGAAAAGTCATCCAACATATAGCTGTTTCTTGATGTTTCTTTGAGGTTAATCAAACTTTAAGACAACCCCAAAGTAATAATCCAATCTGTATTCACATTGAACGATATGAGTATCTAAGATTCACCCTATTATGATCCCACTCTTAACTTTACTTAACATGCACACCAAAAAGTCATCCGATGTATAGATGGGAAAGTTGTATTGTCGAGATGAACGATTACTTAGCAGAAGGTTAGTTCTCAACTTTGAAATAGAGCCCATTTTTGACAAAACGTAAAAATGAGTTTTGAAATAATGATTTTTTGAGAATATGTGATATAAAAATCAGGAAAAAAGATTGATTTTACTTGCAAAATTTTTATTATGAGAATGTATAGTTGAAAATGAGTTTTGACAAGAAAACTTGAACAAATAAGAATGGCTCAAACAAGTTAATAAACGTTTGTCCTAAAATAGTATATGCCCCTTTTCAAATACCAGCAAATAGTTTGGAAGATTAATCGAGTCTTGAAAGATTTTTCACCAAGCAGAAAATAGAAACTCTACTAAGAAAAATAATTTTTTATAATTTCTAAAAAAGTAAGAATTCTTTTGAGAAAATTGAGGATACTATGATGTTATACAAAAAATTGATACCTCAACACATAAACAACGAAATGACATGAAGTCTGTTACATCTATAGTTTGGCATGGAGTCCACAACCACAAGCGCATCACCTTAGATGTGAGACCCCTTAAGCTAGTGACATCCGGAGGCCTAGCTTCATGGGTGGATGAGTAAGGGTGGACAAAACCTGATCGAACCCACCAAAATTGCCAAATTGGAAGGGTGGATGAGTAAGGGTGGACAAAATCTGATCGAACCCACCAAAATTGCCAAATTGGAAGGGTGGATGAGTAAGATTGGACAAAACCTGATCGAACCTACCAAAATTGCCAAATTGGAACCAACCCTACCGGTTTGGGTCCTTTTTTTTTTTTTTTTAACAAAGGTTGTGTGGGTTTGTTGTGTATGCAGGTTGTATTGGGTCGGGTTATGAGCCAACTCAAAAAAATTCAATAAACCAGCCCAGCCCAATCCAATCCAACCCAACCTATTTATTTTTATGAGCTTTACAAGTGTTATGATGTTGCTTGAGCGAAATAGAGTTACTACTATGTTGTGTTGGTTTGTTGTGTATGCGGGTTGTGTTGGGTCGGGTTATGAGCCAACTCAAACAAAACCAATAAACCAGCCCAGCCCAATCCAACCCAACCTGATTATTTTTATGAACTTTACAAGTGTTATGATGTTGCTTGAGCGAAATAGAGTTACTACTATGTTTCTTCACACAACCTTCAAGAGTTACAATATTTAGAAAAATCTAGATTAAAATGTCAGTACTTGTTGGGGAAATTTTGTAAAATAGTTGAAAATTTTGAGGAAATCATACACAAATTAAATACTACTAATTAACTAGGTTCTATATACGCAAACGCAATACACAAGAAGTCTTGAATATGGCACAAGACATGGAAGCTCTTAGAATAATATTATAAGATTATGATAGAATGCATTTTACAAAAAATAGTATAAGTAAACACACATTCAATACAAAAATATTTAATTGTCAAAACATTTATTTGCTTCATATAATTTAATATAAATACGTCCATGTAACATTTCCATGCATGAAGTGCCAAAATAATTCAGATTTTTTGGTCATTGCAACTATAGAGACCTAATATTATATAAGCCATGAGTCAATTATAAATCCGTCTAACACGACCCGCCTACTTTAATTTTTGTTGACAAGTTGTTCCAAACCTACCAACCGGACCCGACCGATACTTGATTGGGTTGAGTTTCAACTTTTACACGAGTTGTGTTGAGTTAAATTATGATCAAACCGATCATGTTGGATTGTGTTTGGATTGAGACAAAAACTGACCCAATCCAACCAAACTCATGCCCACCCCTAGGCGGATCACAGTGGGGCATTGTGGTCACCTGCCTATACACTAAATTTCAATTCCAAAATTTTACACAAAATTAAAAAAAAAAAAAATTCCTTTATAATTTTTAATTTTGCCTTCACAGTTGAATTTTTGTGAAATTTTTCCCCAACAACTCTAAAATTCTAGCTTCCTCCATACTAGCTTGGTTTTCCTGAGGCCCCACTTGGCAGCGGTGCAACGGTGTTATTCAACAACTTATATAAGACAACATCAATTTAGGACTCGCATGGTCTTCGCGTGAAGACCTCTTTGGCCGAACCTCCTACAAGGTCTAACGGAAGTGACGATTCACGAGAGGTTCGATGGGGGAGGGCCAATTGGCGAAACATTGTGCCTTGAGCTCTCAGTTTATGTGTTATACACATTTGATAGCGTGGACCTACGACCTTATTTCATAAGGAAATAAACCTATTAGTCTAAGTATCCCAAAGTATATGTTGTAAAAATTTTGAGATTATGGGAAATCTTGGAGAATAACTGGTGGTTAACTAACTCTATTTTTAAAGAAACAATATCATAACAATGACAACTCTAAACCATTAACTACGCGGCATGTCATATTTAACCTAATTTAACCTAGAAGTTTACCTATAAATACATATGCATGGTTCAAAGAAAATGTCGGCAATTCAAAACCTTAACCAAAACTTTTGTACGTTCGCCTCTCTAACTCCTAATATTTTTGTTCTTATATCTTTCATCAGTTGACTTGATCATTAGATTGCAAACTATCAGTGTTCTTTTCCTTGGCACGGTAACGAAGTTCTAGAGTATAGGCAACATAAAGGTTGACAGAAAAGTGGCAAGGATCTCTTGACATCAAAATTGTAGATTTTTGGTCATAAAAATCGTCTCAATAATTCGAAAGGGAGGCAAATGTACGTGAATAATAAGTTAATAAACAAAATTTAGAGAAAAGAAAAGAAAAGAACGGAGGCTAGTGTTTCTTGATTAATTGCGTAATAAAAATACAAGGAAACAAGCTTTAAATAGTCTTGTTATTAAAAAGACAAATCTACCCTTAAGATAAACAACTAATATATTTAACATTTCCCTAACTCACGATGTTGCTACAAGAAGTATTGAGAGTTTGCCAAACATATAACGAAACAACCAAGTGGAATATGGCTTTGTAAATAAGTTAGCAATCTGCATGGAGGAAAGAATGAAAGGAAACGTGAGAATGCCAGGCTGATTATTATGCCATCAATGTATTTGGCCTCTCATGGAATATTGAATTGCACACATTCTTAATAGCAATCTTATTGTCCAATAAAATGGAATAGGTTGACGAAGAAATATTCCAATATTTGCAAGCAACAAACGTAACCAAACTATTGACCTATAAATGATGATCAACAAATTCATCTCACCTAAACAATGTTTTTCCCTTCTAAACTCACTATTTTGCCCTTCTATTCATGTGTAGTTTGATAACGGTTTTTGTCTATGTGGAATAGTTTAATAACAACAGTTCGTTTATTTTGTTTGTTAGGTCTTGAAGTTATGATTGCTTGCTTATGCTACCTAAGGTTCGAGTATGATTTATTTCTTAAACTGGTTCGCCTAGCAAGTGTACGAGTTTGCCAATATTCCTTTACGAGTTTTTGCTTTACAACACAAATTACAAGTAGTAGAAGACATGACCGATACTCTGCTTCTGTGTAAGATGTGGAAACAATATCTTGCTTCTTATTTTTTCAAGAAATAAGGAATTCACAAAGAAAGATACAAAAGCCATCGTAGACATGCAATTTATAGGATCACTAGCTCAATCAGCATCAAATATGCTTTCATCTGTAATAATGAAGTAGATGAAAGCAAAAGGCTTTAAACTTGAGTGCCGCGATGATACCTCAAAATGTGAAGAATAGCAATCCAATGAACTATAGTGGGAAAGGTAATATTCTAACTAACTATATGAACAACATGCGCAATACAGAACAAGTGATGGTACCAACAATAGTATGATATAAACTAAAATTCGGCAACAGGAACCATCATAATGAGAATATCGAGCATTTAGCTCAAAAGGTGTATCAACTGTCTTATTATCAATAACACCAACACACTTAAATATATTAGCTATGTACTTAGACTAAGAAATAAGATAAACTTTTTGAGAGGATGAGACTCCAATAACCAGAAAGTAATAGAGAGAACCCAAACCTCTCATTGCAAAACAAAGAGTTAACCCTAACTTTAATGCTGCAATCCCATCAATACATCAACAGTAATGATTATGGCATCAATATAAAAAGAGAGCAAAAGACGATCGAAGACTGTACATCTATGAAATAAAGCTGAATCGTGATGGCTAAGATAGAAATCAAGTGAAGTATTCACAATAGAAAACTTCTGAAATCAAGCTTAAGGTGCCTTTTTGAGATAGTAGAAGAATTTTTGAAGCTTGCAAACTTCACCAAGTTGATGAGAAATACAACATTTTTGTAATAGGTGTAAAAGTTTCCTTATAATCCAACCATACTCCTGAGAGTACCCCTTAGTAACTAATTTGAATTTGTATCTTTGAACATATCCGTTTGACTTGGTTTATAGACCCTACAAGAATCAAATGTTTGTTTCATTGGTGGTTAAGACACCAAGTCCAAGTAGTCTATTGCAGAGTAGTAACTTCCTCAACCATCAGTACAAGAATCAATTGTTTATTTTGATATTTGAATACATTTTATTTTGAAAAACATACATTTTTTAACTAACTGGATTAAAACAACGATATGCCTATTTACCTACACTACAACCCAGAAAGTCACAATAGCAAATTTAGAGGATAATTTACTATGCTTGATATGAGATCGAACGATAAAATAGGTAGACCAAAGACACCCAATGAAGAATAATCAGGAGCATATCCATACAAATTCTCAAAATGAGACAAATCTGAATTGTGTGAGATTGGAATTAATCAAATGAGCAGCAATAAGAGTTGCTTCTCCAAATAATTCACTAGGAATATAAGCTAAGAATAAAAGAGAATGGGTCATCTTAACAAGATATCTATGTTTTCTTTCGGCAACATCATTTTATTTTGAAGTATCTGTACAAATAGTTTGGTGAATGGCTCTATAAAAAGCAAGCAAATTAGAAAAAGCATTGAAGGTATACTTTCTACCAAATCACATAAAAAACATTTGATGATAGCTAAATGTTAAGGTTTCACAAGTGCTTGAAATGAACTAAAAGTATTAAATAATTAGAGCGATGTTTTATAATAAATCAAAGAGTAATTAGTGAAAAATATAATATCGTGAATTCTCTTTAGTGGTTACGAGAGATGGTTCCTATACATTAGAATGAATTCAAATGGGGAAGCAGAAAAGGAAACACTTCTACTAAACAGTAATACAGAAAATTTTGCAAATTTGCAACCTAGACAATAAGATGTCATTAGTTTTCAAATTTCTTAATGCTTTGATGAAACTAAGAATTGTAAACGAGATGCTGATACATGACCAAAGAGAGAATGCCATAAATAAAAGACAAAACGATAAGATGACAAGTCAAATGGAAATTGTAATTTCTAGTACTTTAAGTCGATCCAATAAAAAAACTCTAGTAAGTCCCAATCAATTTCTGGGATTGTGGGTCCTGCACATAACAAGTGGAAGAAGAAAATGAGATTAAATATCCAGATTCACATATTTAACTAATAAAAACAAGATTTAAAGTAAAACTAAGAATTTGATAGACATCATAGAGAAACAAACAATGTGTATCAAAGAGCCAACATCAGCTATAGGCATAGAAATATCATGATACAAAAGACTTGGAAGATAATAAAATAACGATGAAAAATTAGGTAACATATGATGAAAAGCTCCGAAATCTAAGATCCACAAAGAGAATGGTATAACTGAAAAACTAGAAAATGACAATCTTATATGAGAGGTAGACATTGCATATGGTTGTGTAGCAATGAACTTCTGAAACTGTTCAAAAATAAATAGATCTACTAGTTGTGCAGCCACTACAGTATTAGTTTAAGGTGGTTGGTTTTTAAAATCCCATGCTGGATGGACATGTTGTTGCTGCTATTGTTGTTGGGGGCTTTGTTGTTGCTGTTGAGATTGATGTTGTGTAACTCTATTCAACAATTTTGGACATTGTCCTTTTCGATGACCCTTTTACTTATAAAAGCGACATTAATCATGAGCAATATTCGAAGGTGGTCTACTTTGATTATTAGCATACGATCTCTCAGGTGTTGCAAATATAAATGGAGTGGACGGTGGAGCAATACCCTTGTCTACACAAGATTTGAGGCATATTTCCTTAGCCAATAGTTCAATGAACATAGAATCAATAGAAAGAAGAGGACTCGAATATAGGATCATCCCGCAATGTCCCTCAAAATTATCAAGTATGGCCATCAAAAATTGTAACAGTCGTTGTTCTTCTCTTCTGGCGATATAAGGAGCAAATTCAAAGTCTGTAGATTTTATGAGTGCCAATTGATCACATATATCTGTCATAGCAAAATAAAGGTCATAAACACTCATAATCTTTTGTTGAAGGCACGTATATAAGTCTTTAACTAATATTGTTTTCCAAAATTAGATTCTGTGTATAGTCTTATCAAGTGCTCCACAGTGCTTTAGTAGAATCCTACTTAGTCATTGTGTGCTTATCGACTGCACAATAGAATTATTAAATCAAGTAATAATCACCGGATTTTCCCAAATATCTAACAATTTCATAAAATTGGTAACCTTATCATCTTTAGGTCTAATACTGGTATCCGAAACATAGCCCCACATCTTTATGCCCTTAAAAAAAATCATCACATAACTCCAATGAGTATAATTTTTCTTAATTAATTGCACATTAATAGACAGGATAGAATCATGCTGACTTCTAGCCATTTCGAAATAAACGAATAACTACCAATATGAAAAATAAAGAATATCAAGATGCAAAATCAAATGAAAACGAACGGGAATTAGCGGAAGCCAAAAAATTGTACTATCACCGAAAAAATATAGTGTTCTTCAATAATATCAACAAATTTCACGAGATAGTGACTCTGGTATCACATTAAATCACTAAACAAAATATAGGATGTGTTTGAGCCACACTATTTTGAAAGAATGTATTATGGAATAGTAGATTGATGGAGAATTTGTGATTGAAAAAGAAGGAAAAGTAATTGATGGAATGAAATATATTATTTTATTAAAAAATGTGTGGTTGAAAATGAGTAGAAGAATTAGAGTAAAAATTTTAATGTGTACTTAATGAAAGGGTGGTATGATTTCTTGATTAATTGCATATTGAAAATACAAGTAAAATAATTTTTAAATAGTCTTGTTGGCGAAATAAAAAAAGGGTAAATAAACTAGTATACTCTTAAAATAAACAACTAATATTTTAAAATGTACAATTTTTCGTACAAAAAAATCTCAAGTTTCTGGTTCTGCCCCACGGACATTTAATCAAATACGGCTAGCAAGTTTGAGTGAGCGAATTTTGTGGTCTAGATGAAATTTACCGTGCAAAAAGTACTTCAAATTAATCCTCGAAGCCCCCAATTCTTTTCAAACACAATTTGAGTCATTAAATTTTTAAACTCCTATATATAAGCATGTGCATATATTTTGAATAATAATTCCGACAATCGATGTAAATATGTTTTATTTCAAATTTCTAGTCACGCATTCAAGTTGGGAAGGAAGAGCACAATTCAATTAGTTGGACGTAAAAAGGTCACATAGTGCTTTGATTGAGATTTATCTTTTTTCAGCTATTGAGGATGATTTATTAAACTCCTGTCTGTAATGGTGATTTTCACGAGAATGTATGTTAAAAAAGTAGGGAAAAAAGTTGGATTTACGTGCAAAATTTTTTTTTTAGAGAATGTATGATTTTAAAATGAATTTTGAAAAAAAAAAAAAAAGAATTTTTAGATAATAAGATTTAAGCATGGGATAAGACATGTTGTCTCACTCTCTATTTTTCTCCTTCTCTCTGTGGATTATTCTGATCAACTTTAAATGGAAAGTTCCGGGACAAGACTTAGGTTCTAATATTTAACTGCACGAGACTAGTTGATATTAAACTATTTCTCATTAAGAGTTACTGTGCAATGTTTATTGATTATGAGAGCGAAAAAAAATTTCTGAATAATTTTTGTAAACTAATTTATGGTCATGCTAATCTGGACCAGGAGTGGGATAACAAAGAAACTTGTCAGTTGATTTGAAGGTTTCATCAAGCCTTGTCGGAAAAAAATGAGCTCCAACTCAGAAACTAAATTTTCAAGTCTAACTATCAAAATCAATAAAACACCAAATTGTTGAGCTCAAAGTGCTAAATATAAAAGTATGTATGCCACTCGGGTGCTAAGCCCATCAAATTCAATAAAATCTTATAAAAGACATTACTTAATACTTACTCTAAATTCTTGAAACGTGGCAAAAGATAGTTTATTTATAGTTGACAAAAGTGAATCGTTCTCTTTCACTCAAAGTGCTATTCACAAATAGGGAGTGAATTGCAATAATTTGCATTATATGTATTAGATGTGTGTAGAGAAATGTCCCACTCCCCACTATTGGTTCTTTAGGTACTACTTCCATTTTCGAAAATAAAGTTACAAAGGGCCGCTCATCCACAGTTAAACTCATACCTTTAATATTTGCTAGTACATTTTGAAATGGACATGCACTAAATGTCAACTATTTTTGAAAAAGTGATCTTCAATGGAGTCAAATATTCAATTACTATTAACACCATCTGATGAGTGATCTTGTGCTGTTTGTACAAAGTACTCGACAATGTGCCGAAAATTGGGTCCCACTATTAGTTGGTTACAAATATGTGATAATTATTGACGTTGCCGACCCTGAAATTTTGGATCCCTGTAAGATATTTTAAAATGATGCCCTTCTCGTGAAATTTAAAAATAAAATAATAATAATA
>CAIGRP010005099.1:0-12704 GCA_903798385.1 Fraxinus cuspidata
TTCCACGATCCAAAAGCTACAGTCAGGAGTGGTTAAGTGTTAAGAAATATAACAGCAGTTAAGAACGGTTTTAGCTTATCATCCATCATGGAAGAAGTGTGGTTGCAAAACGATAAGCATCCATTAGTGAGAAGTCATCTATCATGGAGAAAGTGGAAGGTTACTGGGTGATAAGCAGTTTTCCAGCAGTTTCTCAAACAACATTACAAGGGAAAACCATCGAAGAAGTGTAAAAGGGAAAAGAGGATATAGAAGAAATGATCGAATCAAAAACTCTCAAACANAGTTTCTCAAACAACATTACAAGGGAAAACTGTCAAAGAAGTATAAAAGGGAAAAGAGGACATAGAAGAAAAGATCGAATAAAAAACTCTCAAACAGAGAACTATGTAATTTTCATTCATATCTTTTTATTGCCGATTACTTTCTAAGTTCAGTGTGCTTGTTCCCCTTGGAGGTATTTCGCTTCTTGTAAACCGTGATCTTCGCAAATAAAGCACCCCTCGTTGGGACTTTGTCTCGAGAGGTTGTTGTTCCTTACACAATCGTCTGAACTTTCTTCTAATTGTTAGCGAGGCCCGACTCTCCATGTGAAACAGACTTGTTGATTTTGAATTTAAGAGTGGATTTGCCTTTGGCTTTTTGTTATTTTCTCCAAATCCCATCCAAATTTGACTATTTTCCCCTCGTTGTAAGACCCAAATGCAAAAAGCGTATATTGCATGTTGTCCTTTTTCTTTGCACACGTCGTTTTGGCATAACTTAAGAATTCCCACAAAGATAACCATAGAGGCCTAAGAATGCTGACAAGTTTACAATTTGGTAACCAAATTTTAGACACCATTTTGTTTGAGGTTTTGGATTCATAGGATATGAATAATAGAAAAGAATTGCATTTAAAATCACACGATAATGGGTTTTTGAAAGTTTTTCCTTCTTACACAATAACACTCCACGGATGTTTTGTTTTTTTTGAATTTTTTAATGGACATGCATCAAATATTTCTAAATATGTTCGATAAATTGAAAGCGGGTTCGAAAACTCATGATTATTATGTGTTATTACAATATCTTCTTCTAGTTGTAATTCGAAAGTTTTTTGTGAAATAAGGTGTGTAATGAAATTGTAGAGCATAGTACAAATGATGTTGCGACAAATTCTGTGTAATATAATAAATGAAACTCAACAACATTGTCTTAGACGAATATTCATTATCACAGAGTAATATTTCTGACGATTTTGTATGTTCTAAATAGAATACACAACATATGTATATAAATACAAAAGCAATTAAGCAACAACTATACATCGTTGTACAAATTATAATGTGACAAATTCTCTTTGTTGAGAAATAAATTTAACTAATTTTAACTACAAACACAATCTGTCATATAAATGAAAATCCATTGTTACAAATGTTTAACAATATTATATGTTGTAAAATAAAATACACGACATATATAAATAACTACAAATTAAATTAGGTAACAATTATATATTGTTTCTAAAATGATGATGCGACAAACTTTTGTGTTACGAAATAAATGCAACTACATACACAACTTATTACATTATAAATTATATTACAAACATTGAATATCTTAAAATATATTATGCTATGAATCAAACTAATTGTCAAATAAATTACGCGACAAATATTGCTTGTTATGATTACAAACATATTTTGTTGCAAAATGGAATAGGTAACAATCATTATACTTTTAAAATAGTATTCACAACAAACAATTTTTTCCGCAAATTTATTTTTGAATAATTGTTTTGATAAATTATTTATGCGTAGCGAAAATATTATAACAACAAATATCTCGTTGCTCTTTACATTGTTTGCGTCAAACAAATAATGTTACGAGTTTGTTTATGCAATGAATGAATGAGAGTTGACGCAAAACAAATTCTGTAACTCATATAGAGTGATAATGCCCCCAACAAACATGTTGTTGCCAAATTATTTTTACAACATAATTTTTATATATGCGATAATTTTTTATTTGTCATGAAATCGATATTTTTAGTAGTGAATCTTGGATTGTTGCTTTAAAATCACGACAATTCTTCTCCTCCATTTCTTTAAGCCTTAGGTGCAAAGTTATGTGTATATGTATTTTTTTTCTCTTAAAAGGGTTCCCACTGAAGTACAATGTCAAGGAATCTCGCTCCAAGGGTCATCAAAATGGTGATTTTCGGGTTTAGTTTCACGTTACTTTTTTCTACCAAACAACTAATCCAAACCGTTCCAACTCACATTTAATATATTAACCTCGGTTGCTCCTCAATCTCACTCATGACGGACAAAATGACGGTAATATTTGTAGCTACAAAGTCAAGAAGAAAACCAATGAAAGAGACACAAAAAGAGACCAACACCACCAAAGGAAGTAACCAATTTTTTAACAAGAAGGCATCGATTTTTTTGGTCGAAGAAGCAACTACGTTCTTCTTTTTCTTTTTTTCTTTTCACACAAATCACACACTTTACGACTAGGGTAAAGACACCATATATATAGGCTAGGTTAGGCTTAAATGGACCACGATTTAAAGTCATCCAAGAGGTAATATATATGGGTCGTGAGCAACGTTAATTCTTTAAACTATTTCCAACGGCCGATGTTGTTTTCGGGTTGAGTATTTGGACTTGATTGTTGGTAACAATTAAATCCAACGTTTATATCATAACCCGAAATTCATTGGGTATCAAAACCCAACAAATCTACACATTGATACCTAATCACCCTGCAAGCAATAAAAAACACAATTAATGCTTGCATAATCAAGATAACCAATAAAATTAGAATCAAATACCTCACCTCGTGTTTCGAACCTGAAATACATACCATAAATTCTCCATGTACTCACTAGGGTTAATGTCAAATAACACTCAAGTAGAAGCAAATAATAACGGTAAATAATTAAGAGCAAATAATCATGCGATGAAGATATAATATAGAATAACCCATAGATCTTTTCAAAACACGTTCACACAGAATATCAGATTAACACTAAGTCAATCAATCAAACAATCAAAACACATACGCAACAAATGCATAATAACCCAATGAAAAGATCTCACCACACTTATCATATCACATTCTGTGTTGCTCACACATCAAGAACACATATCTCCTCTCATCACCCACCATACTCACTAGACTGATCACTCAACTCATTTCTAACTAGTAGACTTTTATAGATCCTAAGTCATTGGGATAATCCTCTATTACCCCATCACTTCTCCCAACTAAGTTGAAAATGGGTCTCTATCTAACAGAAGTAATAGAAGTATCTCTCTCATACTCCACCTGATCAGGATCTCTTCACAGATAAAAGATTCCAACATTTAATCACCTCTCCGCTCGTGATCCAAATGTCACACTCCACATTTCTGGTACAAACCACCAATGTACCCTTAGGCATGTTTATTCCATCTCACCAATAGACATACAACATACTGCTAATGCATCTTAACCTAATATTCATAAAAAAAATTACTACCAAGTAATTAAATTGCTCTCAACTTCATGCAAATGCACATAACAAACACATAAATATGCACATATAACCATGCAACAGAATTAAACAATCACATATATGTAGAAATGATTACACACGAATGCACATGTGGTAATTATGTTTACCCTCAATAAACCTCACTAGGGTCATCACTCAACCATATAGCCGCATTCACCTCACCTTTCATCTTACCCTTCTACTTATCTTTCTTCTTGAGACAATCCCTCACAAAATGTCTAGACTTACCATAGTTATAACACCGCTTACCATCGAATTTGTCACAACCCTTGCCCTCCTTCTTATCACCCTCATCACTTGAATTACTATTGTCTCAAACTCAACCCAAATTCATCCGCTTAAACTTTATTTTACTCCTCATCATATGTAACTCACCACTTCTTTTATCATCTTTTTTAGCCTTGATCTCCAGTTCTTTACTTCTAAGAGGATCAACGTCAATCTCAGGTGTTAAGGTGTCACTACCACACTTAATCACATTCTTAATTCTCTATATGAATCAGGCATAAAATTAAGCAATAAGTTTTAGACACCTTCTCATCAAACCTTCTCATCACAATTAACGATATTTTGAACAAATTTGTTAAAAATATCTAGATTGTCATCAAGATCATATGAAGGATCTATTTTAAAATTTAAAAAATCTTTTAAACAAGTACAACTTATTAGGAGTAGACTTAAGCAAATATAAGTCCTCCAATTTACAAAAATTCCATTTCCCATTGAAAATTCAAATTTCGAATTATGAAGAAATTTTGAAAAAATAGAACCAAAGTGCACAAATAGGTCACACAAAGTAATCATGAGGCTGCAACATAAACCGTTCTAGATTTTAAGAGTTTCGTGAGACTCAAGATCTCAGTATCAAGAGAATGTTCAAAAGGGTCAAGTCTAGGTCTGCTAACAGAATGATCAATACAACACGAAGCCATCTCAACAAAAATTCAAATTCTCATGCAAAACAGTCTCACACAGTGATTAAATAACAACTAAAGCACAATAGCAATTACTAACTTGCAATAAAATCTAACACTTCAAATATGACAAATAATTCCTAAATTTCTAGCACAAGCAATGTTAACCCACACGGTAACCTCAATCCTAATGTCACCTTACACGAAGACGCGTTAATACGGAAATTTAAATTAGAATAATCAAATATATCATATCGATCCAATCTGAGTCCTTAAATACCGAGAGATGCAAATTTATTATTTTAGGACCATCAATATTCGCTTTAAAGTCTTCAGTAATAGCAAAAATTAATCAACCACGATCGAATCTCGAACGCGTAAAGAACAAATCTGTCCAAATTTCACTGTATAACCTGAACAGAAATCTAACAACACCAAAATGCCATAAATAATGCTAGCAACAAACTGCCGGAAAACACTGTTGTCGAAAACCTCTGCACACATCACAAGAATCCTCTGCATGTGGTCCAACATGCCGCCACTTTGATGCACCTTCACATGCACGTTACGCCGGTGGTTTCCATTTCACCACACTCTTTCTCGATCAATCGGAAATCACGAAAACAGCCTCAGATTTGGGCAGTTTTCTTGACAGTTTTGTGATCTATTTTCTGCTTCATTTTAGCCAATTTTATGAACATTTTTTGGTTAATTTTTCGAGCCAAATCCACCGCCTTGAAGCTTTGATACCAATTTTCACGGAAGCTCGCTCCAATGGTCATTAAAACAGTGATTTTTTTCCCAATTTCACATTACTTTTCTCTACCAAACTACCAATCCAAACGGCTTCAACCTACAACCAATATATTCACCTTGATTGCTTCTCAATCCCATCCAAAAAAGATAAGATAACGGTGATGATTTGTAGATACAAAGACAAGAAGAAAACCAATGAAAGACACAAACGAGGCACAATTTTTTTATCAAGAGAGCAGTCAAATGTTTTGGACGAAGAAGCAGCCACATTTTTCTTCTTTCTCACATAAATCACACACTTTACGCTTAGGGTAAGGTCACTATATATATATGCTAGGTTAAGCTTAAATGAGCCAAAATTCAAAGACATCCAAGAGGTAAAATTTATATACCGTGAGCAACACTAATTTTTTAAGCTATTTCCAACGGCCAACGTTGTTTTCGGGTCGATCTTTTGGACTTGGGTATTGGTAACAATTTAATCCAATGTTTACATCATAACCCGAGATTCATTGGATATCAAAACCCAACATACAAGAGTTCTACTATATATTGGCATCAATTCTGGTGTCAATTTCATGTACAAGTTGGCCCAAAATACCCTAATAATCCTACCAAAATTAAACTTCATATGTTGTAATAGAGGTCTTGCTAGAGCGAACAGAACAATCACATTCTTTTCATACAGGCCTGCTCAAACAGATGAGTTCATGTTCTCTACTGTTCAATGGCCTCGCTCAAGCAAGGCATTAGCCTGCTCGAGCGAAGGGTCTGCTGCTTCCTTCTCTTCCTCTTCCGTCCTTTTTTTTTTTTTCAATATTTTGGTCTTCAGGGTTCAGCTCTTCATTTCCACTTTCATTTTCACTTTAAAACATCCGTTTCTTCTTGTTCTCTCTCCTTTTTCTGCAATATACTTCACACTTTGGACTTTATCCTAAAGCATAAAAAAAGGAGCCGAAAATCAATACCAATCAACCCCGCAACATTAACAAAAGTCATTCTAAAAAGGCCGAGACAAGTGGAAAAGCTATGCTTATCGTCTTTTTATTATTTTTCACAAAAGAATAAAAATTTTCATTGTTGAGTTCTCTTCTTTTACATATATCTACATTTAACAATCATAGTATACGAGACAACAATCTCAACATAGTGATTTTAAGCCGTTCAAAATGTGGCCCTCAATCCCATTTTGATAAAGTTGAAGATTAGACTGCGGTGACAGGTGTTAAAGCTCAGAGTCAGCACGTTCCTTTATTCTTAATTAATATATTATCATTTTATGGATTAATTAGTAGACTAATTAACGCACTAATTACATTAGTAAAGTTGAATTTGTTCTTTCGGCCGAAAGGATAGAAGCTTTTTCAAGATGTTTAATTTGATAATCACACGTTAATGATTCTTCATAAATGTATAATCCCCTCCATACAAAGAAACTTTTTGATAAAGTTGACGACAAGTATTCAGCTTCGATACACGATAATGTATTTATTCTAAGACTCAATAGCATCAAAGTTTAATTCTCTTTGTTGATTGTACCATGGATCGAGAATAATCTGAAAATCGTACCATTATTTATCGAAACATTAAATATATTACTTAAAAGGGTAGTAATAAATCATAGAATCAATTGATTTACGTTGTCACTATTTTCTAGAGAATGAAGAATTTGTCAAACTCAACCATTTACTCATTTTGGCTACCCTTCTATCATGGTAGTATATTATTTGTACATAGTTGTGTACAATTGATGATGTGGAAAAGAAAGAGGAAAAAAGAGATATGGAAATAAAATGAAGCCAATTTATCTTATCCACATCATCAATATGTAAATAAACTGTACACAATTATGTATAAGTAACATTACTTAAAGAACTAAATCATACAATTATATTTCTTGTCGTTTATCTTTAGTAGGTAAGGTTTGACTCCTCTCCTAAATTTTATATTTCATTTTTCAAATTTAATTTAGGAGTAAGAGTCCATGTCTAACATGAATAAATTTTTTTAATAAATAGACAAGTAAATTCAAAGGGCACTCAATATTGTTATCTTCAACTGAGAGTTCAATTATTGTCACGGTGTAAGTAAAATATAATGCAAATTTAGCAATCAAAGAACATGTGTTCTTAGGACTTGTAGGTGAAGGATTAATTCGCTGTTATATTTTTGTCCTACTTCATTAATTTCATTTTTTTTAACAGGCATAAGAAGTGGGAGTTTGACACGAACGTTTACCAATTTATATAAAAAAAAATTCGAAATCATTAATTTTGAAAGTTTTTTGTATGGGTTTGTTAGATAAATAGTTAAGATTATTGTAATTACTTTTGTAAATTAGATTTGTTAAGGATTTATATTTTAACAAATGCACTACTTGTACATTATTTTCCTACACCTTGGATGACAATAGAATGACATGGCTGGGAACAATTTTTGTTTTCTAGGATTGATAATTGTCAAAGGTATTTTTCTGTAAAAATTAATCTATGCCTCAATTTGGTATAACTTAAAAAAGTTAATGAAAATATAGTTAAAGTCAATAATTAATTTTAACCATGTATTTTATGAGATCCACAACTTTTATCAATTTCTCAACTACATATTTCATTAACTTTTATCAAAATCCACTAAACATCTTATTCTTAATTGCACCAAACAAGAACTATATATAAATTAGATCTTTGTCCAATTATTTGCGGACAAATATTAATATAAATTCTCTTATTTCCTTAATTACATCTGTCAAAATGAATGTACTTAAACTGAAATAATATTCAGTTATCACGTGGATCAACGAAAATAACTGAAGAAGACATCTGAGATTTAATCCAGCATTCTTGAGAATTTCTGTTGTCTTCTCCTTGGGCTTCTCTGAGGTTCTTAATGCACCATATATCTTGATCCCATGAAAATTTTCTCCAGTGCGGAATTGCCTCTCTCATGGGGTCCATTTGCCCTACTTCAGCCACCAAAACCCTACAATCTTTATCATCTCTGGCCATATTATGAGCAAATGCACATAGAGATTTCATGAGATTGGAGCCTTCCTTTCCTTCCATGTGCAGTCCATATAGAAAATAAAACCCGAAATTCTTGAAAATATTTGGTACCGATGGAAATTTTAGCCAGGGCATCAAGGCATCAATGACCCTACTTCCTAAACAGGCTGCATACTTTAAACCTGAAACCCCCTTCACTTGTAACTTGTAAACTTCTTTGGTGTTCCATATGCTAAGCATAGCAAAATTCGCCGGTAATTCCCCGGTTTTAGTGTTCCAATTTTTTAGGGATTTCTTTGTTAAGGCCATGAAAGTGCCTAAAGTGAGTTTGTTGTTCAAAACACAGTCGATGTCCATAGGGAAGAACTCCGAGTGAGAAAATATTCGACGATATATTGACTCAGATAGCTGTGGAGAAACCCTAATTATTGCAATACCTGAGCCTAATGGCTTGTAATGAAGATGAACAGGCTGCACCAATACTGTAGGGTTTCTGAATTTGACATAATTGCACTTTAGGGTGAAAAGATTTAAGGAAGGTTGATTGCTACCGTCTGTTGCCATGTATGCATAGTCAGCCCCATTTTGTCTACACCATTCTTCTAGTTGTTGAACTAATTTTGTTCCAATCCCAAGTCTCCTGCATGCAAAATCTTGATTAATAATTAAGCTATAATCTAATAAATATAATTGCATTAAAATAATCCATATACATTAGCATAATATAATAGTCTATGGATTTTAATCTTCCACTAGGCAACAGAGATAAGTTTACTAGATTTTTGGGGTCTTTGTTTATCTAAAATATTGTAGGGAATATGTTCCGAGAATAGAATTTCTTCTAAAATAATATTAAATAAGAATGATGAGATACATAATTATTACCAGTGTTTTTAGGAATTAATGGAAGGAATTTAACCATAGTGTGTCTAAATTTTTATGAAATTATATGTTTGATCATGTCTTAAGATAGAATGCGATGAATAAAATGTTATTTTTTCCTCAAAATTTTGAACTTATCATTGAAAATAGTAATGGAAAACATACATCTTATCTTCAACTGTCAATCTCCATTGATAGTACTTGTCAAGTGTTATTTATGGAAAAATGCATATGTTATGAACATGTATATGCATATGTATTCGAAAGAGACGACTAATACTTGGGGAGCTTACCGTAAGTCCTCCGGAAGGATCACCCGGAGAAAATCCTATATCTACCATTGTTGATATAACAAGGTCCTTCCCTAGGGGGATTCGGGCTTTGCCCTTTCTCCCAGAGCACGTACATGTTGAGAGAGAGAGAGAGAGAGAGAGAGAGAGAGAGAGAGAGAGAGAGAGAGACCTATGTGTAGATGAAACTCTGAGTCCAAGAACATAAGCCAGCTTTACATAGATTGGAAATTCATTTGAGCTTCTCTTTCCAATTGCCACAGTTTTTATACAGCCCCTAATAGTCCCCACAATTTCCTTTCTACTTCCATATTCTGCTACCTGTTGATCATTTGTATTCATTACCCAAGATAAAACTTTATAATATATATATATTTTTAAATAAAGTGTATATATTTTGCATAGTCGCTGGTTAAAACATATATATTTTGGCAAAAAATTAATTTTTAAAAAATAAATACTTATTTATATCTTTAATTCCATATGTTTGTGTAATGTGCATTAGTATGATTGACATGAATTATTGACTGCTTAATTTTACCAAGTAGAGTACAGCAAACAACATGTACTTAAAGAGTTAAAGTGGTCGAAGAAAATGTGTTAAGTGAACATGCAAACGTTTCAACTTTAGGGTGAGACTGAAGTTTTTACCAGCATAACATGCGATGCAAAATATCGAAGACGGCAAATCGGGTCACCCATGAGGTCGGTGACGAGTGCTGGTTTCCCGCGCTGACCCACCTCGCACTGGCGCTCTAACTCCGCCACCTCCACCTTATCTCTTCCTTCATCATACTCTCGCACTACCACTAGTGGTGTCTCTGTCCCCGGACTTGGCATATTCTCAGCTGCTATTTTGGATGACATTATAGAGAAATTTAAATCTCTCTTGACAAGTTTAGTTCTTTAGGTTTCTAAAACTGTGTGGGTTCTTAAACCTCCAAATCCATATCCTTATATATATATATAAATAGGCAATGGACTTGCTGACATGGCATCTATTTGGCTACCTAAGCACCTCATGGGTATACTAAATTCATATTAAATGTATAAAGTTATATTCTGACTATCAACTTAGGTACCATTTATCGTTTACTCGAATTTGAGACTGACTATGTAAGACGAAAATCGTAAAAGTGCTCGACGTATTGGTGCCCATTCTTGTTTTCTTGTAGAGTAAATTGGTAACTGATGAATAATAAACAGATAGTTTACCAGTTATTGAACCAGAAGCTACAGGATAATTTATATTGGGATTGTCGTCTTGTGCGATTATGGCTGTGGCGGCGAATATGGAACCTTGTATAAATAACTTGTTTGCACTTTCCTGGATATGGCTTTTACACATATATACTATCCCAGAATAATCATGCCCTATGGTCCATCACCTTATTTCTTTCTTACAATGACTAAATACTTTCACTATCCCCACCCCAGCTTTGATCCTTCTCTTTAAATTCTTATTTTATTGAGTCTTATTTTATTTTGATAAGAAAGTATTTCAATTCAGTTTAATAGAACACGAGCCTTCAAAATTCCATAAGATAAGAGAGAGCTTTTAATTCAGTATAGAAGAACGTAAAAATGTACTTTTAATTCATCTTGGTAGAATGTGAGCCTCCAAAAATCAATAAGATAAAAAAGCGCTTTTAATTCAGTTTGATAGAATGTAAATATTCTCTAAAACTCGATGTTGTATCTAATCCATATGCTTAGTAAGTCACCTCCAAATTGGTTTCGTACTTAAAAGTATCTATAGCTTTAAAAGGAAAAGTTTTTCCCCTTTGCCTCCTAAATTGATGGATGAATTATAAACACGTAAATTTTCAATCATTATATGTGTATGTATCTTCGATTTCAATAAAATCGAAGATGAAGGATGTTATTCTGACTTAGAAGTCCATGCGTGAACATTGACAGGTGAAGGGGATTATTTTTCAAATACTTTCATGAATAAACTTGTGAGAAAATATAGTTATTTTCTAGAGTATTCACGAAGACTTTGTTGATAGCTCATTAAATGAAAAGAAGATAAAAAAAGTAAAGAAGGCTAGTGTAAACAAGTGCTTGCATTAGTACATATAAAACTAATATATTCTAATCCTATTGTTTTATAATTCACAAAAGGAAGTAATTAAGATGGTGTGCTTAGCTCCACTCCCCATTGCAGAAAAGGGTTTTTATGTATTAAATAAGTGATTAAGATCAATTATTAGGTGGGTTTTGGTGAGAGTGATGCGTAAGAACATGTTCATTGGTGATGATCACATGATCTTGATTAATTTATTTAGAGATGCCTTTGTTAAAAGAATGGTCATGACACAAAAAGAGGGCAGGTGTTGTATGGCTAAGAATTTTAAGACCACCTTTTTAGCAAATTCAAAATTATTGCTTATCTGTCTAATTGTTTTTATGGTTCTTGAAGCGAATTTGACCTTTGAAAGGTAAAGATGACGCAGTCACAGATTAAGGGTTCCATTCACACGATAAAATATATGTAATTTTGAACCTTTTTTTGTATGGATAATGTATGAGTTTTTGTTTAATATTTTGATTAGATATAAAACTTGAATATAGTAAAATATATATCATGTGTTTTATTACAAGTGACAAATACGCATAAGATAAATGTAGCAAAAATGGGCATATCAAGATCCATGTATATTTATCCTAGAATACACATACAATTAGAAATAAATATACATATACAAATGAGAAGAGATATGTTGAAATATGGTTATAAAACCCGGCCCAGACCTGTCGGGCAGATCGAAAAATCGATGATCCGGGGTACCTTTCTTCTTGAAAGGGACACCTTGCGGCAGTAATCTGCTCCGTTAGACTACCTTCCGCCTTCTTTCGGTCGTTTCAGGACGAAAGAAAATTTGATTACAATTTGTAGAAAGCTTGCAACATAATTGAAATGTATTGGAAATAACTTACAATTTGTATAAAGCTTACAACATAAAATTGAAATGCATTGGAAATAACTTGATCATTGATTGCTTGAAAGTTAGAAATTACAATTGATGAAAGCAGTAAATTACAATGGCTAGTGTATGGGGCGAACACTAGAAGTTTGAAAGATGTTTGAAAAACTAATACCCCCTATAATAGCATTCGGAACAAAAACATAAGTAATAGGAGTAGACGTTTAAATAACGAAGAATCATACTAAACTTTTCCAATATCACATCTATTTTATAATTGAATTAAAATATTTACAATGTGCGGCCAAAATTGGGCAAACTGCGGCTGCGATTGGGTCAAGGGGCTTAAGTAAAACTGCGGTCCTTGACATTCTCCCTCATTT
>CAIGRP010005105.1:0-14415 GCA_903798385.1 Fraxinus cuspidata
ATATTACTCGTTGGTCGCACGATCTCTTTGTCGTATGAATTTTTTGAGAGATAGATCTTGAGAAAGATCTAATGCGTGACATTCGTTGTCCCTTGTGGTTCGAATCAAACCCATCATGTGCGATTGAGAGATGTTAGAAAAATACAGGGTTGTGGGTCGCCCATGTGGGATGACCAGACCTACAAGTTATTAAAATGGTTGGAGGGAATTTGAACTTCAAATTCAAACATACAACTCCCAAACCACCCTTAACTCCCTATAACCTCCAATGATTATGCATTGGAAAATAGAAGGAAAAAAAAGGGCATGAAAAATATAGTACAAATTCGTATGAAAATTTAGACCAAAATTGGAAAGTCCTTAGAACCATATTTTGGACATGAAATCTCACAAAAATTGACACTTAGACTGTGGTTAATAATTCACTTACATTGTGATCGGGATTAAGATTATTGGAAAACAAGAAATGCAGATTTTGGAGTTTGGAATGCAAGGTAATTCAACCATGAAAAGATCTTGGAATTCATCATTTCAAGTAAGTTTCTTGACCTGAAATTCATGTTAAAGAATGTTGCGAATTCTTACATTGGTATCAGAGCCATAAAAGTTTTCAAGTAAGTTTCTTGACCTGAAATTCATCTTCCATTGTGATCGGGATTGGGACCATTGGAAAATAGGAAATGCACATTTTGGAGTTTTGGAATGCAAGGTGATTCAACCATGAAAAGATCTTGGAATTCATCATTTCAAGTAAGTTTCTTGACCCGAAATTCATGTTAAAGAATGCTTCGAATTCTTACAAGCAAAGACGATATTAGTTGTACAACAAGCTGAAACAAATAATTAGTCATGCATAGCAGGCTCAACGATAGTTTAGAAAGAGTCAATAGCTATGTTTGGTTAGAAATGACAAGAAGAGAGCTTTCTAGGTTTAGAATACAATACCTAAATTTCAGCTAAGGCAAGGACAACAAAAGTGGTATAAGAGTAAGCCTTCATATAAAGATTAAAGTAAAGCCTCGACACGAACACCTTGTTCCAGATGTGATGGTCAACATACTAGAGCATGTTCTATAGAGGCTCTAACATGTTAAGTTTATGGAAAGATTAGACATTTTGCTAGAGTATGCCCTAGTCATCCAAATCCGAGAGAACAAAAGAAAGTGTCAACTAGAGTGTTTACTATTACAAGAATAGATGTCAAGATAAATTCATTTGCAGTAACGTATAAATTTTCTGTCTTTTGCATTCTAACACTTGTACTATTTGATTCTAGGACTACGCATTCATTTGTATCCAATGAGTATAATACTAGGTAAGATACTTGATATAGAAGAGTTCAATTTATATATGGCTATTACATCTGGAGAAGTACAACAAACTAATTCGATTTTAAGAGCTTGTATGATTCTTATAAAAAATCTGGAACTCTACGTTGATTTGATTGTATTGATTATGAAAGATTATGATATGATTTTGTATAAATTGTAAGAAGAAGTTAGTGACCTTTCAAAATTTGGATGATGAAACATTCTCATTTATTGGGATTGAAAATGGCTTCAGATTACCAATTATAACAGTGAAAGTACAGTAGTTATTGGATACTGGGTGTGTAAGCTATGTTGTTAGTTTTATGACTATTGAAGCACAGATGTGTTTTTTGATGATCTATCTATGATACACCAGATTGTAAGATAGAGTTTGTGATTGACTAAATTTCGAAAATATCTCCATTTTTCAAAGCTATATGTATATTGGCCCAACTAAATAGATAGAATTGAAGTGACATTCGAAAGATGATTGGATAAAAGTATTATTAGACCTAACATTACACCATGGGATGCACCATTGCTATTTGTCCAAAGAAAGGATGGTACAATGAGATTGTGTACAAGTTATCAAGAGTTGTACAAGGTGAGAATCAAATATAAGCCCATGTTTGACATCCATTAAATCAAAACTCTTTTTTTTTCTAAAACTTATTTTCAACAACACATTCACACAATAAAATAATTTGAATGTAAACCAAAAAAAAATCTTACTTTCTAATCACACATTCTCCAAAAAATCATTATTCTAGAACTCATTTTTCCTTAAAAAAAAAATAAAAATCCATTTTAATCGATGTCAAACATGGGCTAAGTATTCATTGTTGAGAATTGATAACTTATTTGATCAACTTCATGGAACAGTTATATTCTCGAAGATCAATTTACTACCTCGGTACTATAAACTAGAGAAAAAAGAAGACATTTCTAAAATAACATTTAGCACAATACATGATCAGTATGATTTATTTTATGATGTCATTTATATTGACAAAATGCCCCGGCAGGTTTTACGAATTTGATAAATCGGGTATTTAAAAATTTCTTCAATAAGTTTGTAATTGTATTTATTTATGATATCCTTATTTATTCTCGTACCAGGGAAGGGCATGCCAAATATTTGAGAATGGTACTTTTAGAGCTAAAAGTATAAGCAATTATATGTTAAATTTAAAAAATGTGAAATTTGGTTAGATCGAGTACTATTTTTGGGGCATATAATATCAAGAGAAGGGATATAAATTGTCCACAACCTATAAACTCTTTAGGATTTCGGAAGTTTAAAGGTTTAACCGCACACTATTGTAGATTTGTGGTAGGATTCTCAAATATAGTTCTCATTTAACTCAAGTGACTAAAAAGTGAGATTTATATGGACAAATGATTGTGAGCAAAGTTTCCTTTTAACCAAATATTTATAATTTTAACAAAAAGCACTTTTACCTTCCAAAAGTGCCTTTGAGCTTTAGAAAGCCATAGCATGTTTGGTAAAGTTCAATTATAATTTAAACTGGTTAACGATACCTTTTATTCACACATTTTTTAATATTCACAACTTTAGTAGTCTTCTTTTTATTCACACATTGTGTAGGACTAACAACTTAGATCACTTAAAAACATTACCAAACAAGCACTAAATTATCATAAAAAATTTCATATTAGTTGCGAAAATCAACTGATGTTCTCATAAAATCATTTTGAGATGATGACAAGTCATAATTCTGAAATCATCTCTAAGATAGAATCTCTACGGACTACGACATAAAAGTTTATACGACTTTTAAAAGAAGATTAAGACATGTCTAGGTAAGCTTAACAGTTAAACCTAAACTACATATGTTACTTTTTTAAAAAGTAGTTACTTATTTTAGTAATTAGGTAGAAGCTATCTTTAAAATAAACAACTTACTGATTTAACTTTAACCAAACATACTCTTGCACTTTGAAACTCGCCAGCCTTCTCCCTTATTTCATTTTCCCTCCAGATTAATGAGTGATTATACAAATGAGCACTGAAGTATAAGTTAAATTTCAAGTTGGTCCTTAATATATACTTCTAACTAAATTATTTTACATTGGTCGAATTGTCAATCGAATGGTGAAAATAATTTTTAATCCTATGTGAGGTCCATTAAATATCAACGTGGACTATCGAGCTTTAATTACAATTGGTGGATTAAAAATCTGGATTGTCAAAATATCTCCAAATTCATTTCATTTGATCTTGACCCTCAATCATCACCCACGATAAATCTTGTGCATTTTTTATCTAAGAAACCCAAATGACACATGCAGGGGCCATCTTCGCACATCTTATAGAATTGTATGTTATTTTTACTAATCGATTAACAAGTAACATAACAAAAATAGTAAACTTAAGGTCCGTCTTGAAAAAACTTAATAAAATTCTCTCTTTAATTGATTATAGTAAAGGAAAGGCTAAATATATTTGTTGGTATCCAACCTTACTTTTAGTAGAAAAATCAGGGGTCCCAAGTCAACAAACTAGGAGATCGGACCACACCCAGAAAGCTTAAGCTTGGACATTGACCGTTGTAATCTAAAGGGACATCATGGTTAATAACTCTCTGCTATACTGCCCCACTTCACCTCCAGCCACTCATAGTAAGACACGTGGCAGTCATGACGTCGTATCTACCTTGCAACCAATCACAAGTTAGCAATGATTATCCAATGTCAAGTCATCATTACCTGATGCCATAATTGAGACTTAGACACTATGATGATTTGCCTGACTGGCCTCATCAACCAATCAGGAATCCAAAAATTTCATATATAGAGGTACACAATTCTAGGTCTATAATGTAGCTGAGAAGACCTTGAGCAAGCAAGTGGCTTGAAGTTTTGTCCTATAAATATGCCCCCAAGTCAGAGCTAAGGGATCTTAGACTCAAAAATAGCTTCTTTAACTTTTCTCAAAGCAATTACTTTGTATGCTGTATTAATTCCAGCAATGATCAATTTACATTTCCTTTTAAGTTGATCCATAATTTTGAATAATTAGACTACATTTTAATTGCATGAAAGATTCATAACTTAAACCCATTATCATGTTTATATTTTAAATTTTTTTCATCACATTCTTATTTTCAAATTAACATAAATTGCTCCTGATTGTGGTTTCTCTCAAAAATTTTCTTTAATATACATTAAAAGCTCATTTGTCCATTTATTTTTAAATAAGCAAAATATATAATAATATAATAACGTGATTAAATATTTGACTCCCATTTTAAAGTACGTTAACAATATTTTTGGACTAAAATTGTGATTAAGGACAAGATTTTCTAATTAATGAAATGTTAAAATTAAGAATGAGATGAAGAAAAAACTGAAGAAAATAAGTGTGCTTATGAAGAAAGTTTAATGACTTCTAATATAATTACAATGTGGTATATTAATAAAAAAATATGTCGTATTCAGCCTAAAATAAATTTATTTTAATTTTCTTCTTGTCCTTCTTTCTTTTTTCCCCTTAGTTATTTATTTATTTATTTATTTATTATTATTATTATTATTATTATTATTATTGGCATTGGGGTATGGGGTTAGCTCATCAAATTAATTCATTTATATAGGAAAAACATATTTTTAACTACCCCATATAGTTGTACCCTAGCTAAAATAAACTCGACTAATGCTTATTTTTATACCTCGTTGGCGTTTCGACGGAATCTTCTATTTCCTCACCGCTGTTAGCTTCCGAAAAATTCCTCTTCTATCATTTGTTGGAAAAATGTTTCCACACCAAGAGGATGGAGAAGAAATGAAGAACAAAGACAAGAACACCGGAATTAAAGATGAAGGCTTAAACACGGAATTCATTGTCCCCAAACAATATTTGCCCCCTCTCGCATTGAATTTGATGTTTAAAGGGATATTGACAAATGGTTTGAAGTATTAATCAAAACTTATAATAGAAAAAAACTTAATGTTTTCTACCAAAATCTCAAGAACACTTTGAAGGAATTTTGAATATGAAAAAAAAAAAAAAGAATATAAATTTTATCTTTTGGAATGAAGATTTGATCTCAAATTGTTTGAAACATTATCTGATATGATAGTTTATCATGTATTTATAAATTTCAATCAATACCCACGAAATAGTGTAAAAAAACTATGAAAAGTTGCAAACTTCTCACCAAAGTGACCAAGAATTCTAACAAACACACTCTTAAGGGCTAATTTTAAGTTCTTTGTGATTGCATAGAACAAATCTATGCGGTCGCCTAGATTGATCACTTCTAGGGCATATAAGCCATATATATCTTCATGCAACTACAAGCCATAAAAGGCTTATGCAGTCCCATAAACCAAAGTTTTGGCCTTCAAATCCTTTCTTCATCGCAAAGCCTATTTTATTATTTTGAATAATAATTTCAAAAATCCCTCACTTGTTCAATATTTAATAAAATTTCATATTTAAAACATACAATACTTATGCATAAGGATTAAATATCCTTCGATTTAAATTTAAACATAGTGTAATTCAAACAAAGTAAAGTCGAAATTAAAGGTTGCAAGAAAGCTTCGAACCAATCATTCCTTGTAACAGTACTAAGAACTTATACAAGTATCACGTGTTCTCAAGTTCCTTAATCTCGCTTAATGCTAATATGTCCTTGCGCTTATCCTATTCAATGAACTTTTAAGAGAGAAACTCCAACTCTCTATTGAAGCGGCACCAACTCGATGTTCATCTAGGTGAAATTTTTCTAGTATCTTTGTTATTTTTAGAAAGACTTGTACTTTAGTACTAAATTTTATTAAGAGCTTAAAGTTCAATCCTTATTCAAGTAACAACCAACATTATTATATTATTAAGATAGGGTTATCGCGGATTTATAATGTTGAAACTATTCATATTTTGAATGACTTGTTTTTCTCTTTGAACCCTTGAATTACTTGTTAAGTAATGACAGTTAGGGTTGCCATCATTGGTAAATCTTTTATTTTAAGAGTTTCAACCCCATTATACTCGAAATAGATATTACTAAGTCTCTATTTAGATGTTTAGTTAAGGGATCAATTAGATTCTCAATTGACTTAACATAATTTAGGAAAATTAATCCACTCTCGATTAATTTCCTTATGTAGTCACATCTTAAACTCATATGTCTAGACTTCTCATTGTTATACCTCATTGTATGTCTTTGCTAATGTGGCTTGACTATTACACATAATGGATATCGAATATGTATTCTTCGATCTTAAAGGTATCTCATAAAGAAGATCCTTAAGCCACTTAGGGGCTGTTCTCTTTGTCTTTCAGTTTTTTGTTGAGTTTTGAATTCATTTTGTGTTTTGAGTGTCCATTTTGAGATTTTTGAAAATGTGTTCTTTTTGGCATTTTCAAAAATTGTTTTGAAAACGTCCAAAACACGTTTTGAAAAATTTTGACTTGATTATAACTGAAAACACCCAAAATGACAAATTTGTCGTTTACAAAATTTTAACTTGTTTTCAAAAACGCGTTTTTGAAAATGGGAAAGAGAACGCGTTTTCACTGTTTTGGAAAATTAAAACAGAAAATGGCTTGAAAATAGTAAACAGAACAGGCCCTTAACTTCTTTTGCAGTAAAGCTACAAATTCAAATTTCATAGTTGAGTGTGTAATACATGTTTATTTATTTGACCTTCAAAAAATAGCACCTCCTCTAAAAGTGTTTACCCAACCCCGAAGTAGATTTACTTTCACCCGTGCTATATATCCAACTAGTATCAGTAAATCTCTCTAATATAGTCGGGAATTTAGAATATTGTATACCTAAGTTCTTGGTTTTCTTTAAAAACTCAAATCGATCAATTTCTCTTCTATCATTCTTTATAAGTTTTAAACTTGGATCAAGAGGGGTATTAAATTCTTTTATGTTCAAATGTTTGAACTTATTAATCACATTCTCAATATAATGTGATTGACTTAAGTAAGAATCCCCTACTAGTTTTTTTTTTTTAAACTTTAATACTCAATATAGTATCCACTTGTTTAAGATCTTTCTCTTGAATGTAGAACATAGAAATCTCTTCGTTTATTTGATTCCATCCATATGATTACTCATAGTCAACACATCATCAACATATAAGCAAATAAAGATTATATATTCATCACATACTTTAGAATATAAACATTTATTTACACTATTATTTGTTCAAATTTCTCACGCCATTTCTTATGTGCTTGCTTTAACCGTAAAATTTTTTCACTAACTTACACAATTTATGCTCATTTCTAGGAAGAGCAAACCCTTCAAGTTGTTCTATATAAACTTCCTCATTGAGATCCCCACTTAAGAATGATGTCTTGACATTCATGTGATGAACATGCAAGTTATGTATCGAAGCTAATGCGTATAAAATCCTAATTGAAGTTATTCTAGCTAGTGTGCATAGGTATCAAAATAATCTATTCATTCCTTTTTTCGATACCCTTTAACTATTAATCTAGCTTTAGAGGTATTAAGAGAACTATCAACGTTGTATTTTCTCCTGAACACCCATTTACATCCAATAGGTTTGGATTCGAGTGGCAAATTGACAAGTTCCCATGTATTATTTGATATAATTGACGCCATTTCATCTTTAATTGCATCTTTCAAAAATATGCTATAAACTTTAGGATCGATCTCCACTTAGAACGGAAGGAAATGTTCTTATAATATTCTTCTCATTTCTTTCTACTAGGTAAAACGAAATAAGTTGAGAGTCAATTTCATCTGGCCATAAAGACTTCTCAATTCGAGTTCTTTTGCTTCTTCATGGTTCACTTGATTCATGAACATTTTTAGAAGATATTTCATCTTGTATTCTACTCGAACTAGAGATCTCATAGGAAGTTTTCCTTAACTCATTATTCAAGGATAGTGAATTCTCAAAGAATCGACATCACTTAATCTAATCATTACATTGATCTCCAAAGTTAACAATCTATATGATTTGCTGTTATTAGCATAACCAACAAAGATACATTTAATGCCTCTTGGACCCAAGTTTTATTAAGGTTCGTGTTCTTACGATATGCTAGACACCTCCACACTTTCAAATATCCAATATCAGATTTTCTTCCTTTCCACAATTCGTGAGGAGAAACCTTTGTAAATTTCAAAGGAATTCTATTTAATATCCTACATGCACTCGACAATGTTTCACCCCATAAATTAAATGGCAACTGAACATAAATTAACATGACATTTATCATTTCAACTAAAGTTCTAATTTTCCTTTGAACCAAACCATTTTGTCCGGGTGTCCTAGGTGTAGAACATTGATAGGCCTTGCTGTTCACATGTTTCACCCCATAAATTAAATGGCAACTTAGCATAAGTTAACATGGTATTTATCATTTCAACTAAAGTTCTATTTTTCCTTTCAGACAAACCATTTTGTTTGGGTGTCTAGGTGTAGATTATTTATGAATTATTCCTTATTTTTCACAAAACAAGTTAAAATCATTAGAAAAATATTCACCTCCTCTATCACTTTTTAGAGCTTTTATTTTCTTAATTAAGTGATTTTCAACTTCATTTTTTAAGTTTTAAATATATCAAAATTTTCATGTTTATATTTCATTAAATAAACATAAATATATCTAAAATGATAAATACCTATTTTCACATCTAGTTGTCATATCATTTAATTCACATATGTCCATATGAATTAATTTTAAAATAGTAGAAGTCCTATCTACACTTTGATAATGCTTCTTCGTCATTTTAGATTCTAAACATGTTTTACATTTAAATACATCATTTTCATTATATGATATTAAGTCACATTTTAACATTATTTTTGTGGTACTTTTACATATGTGACCTAATCTAGCATGCCTAAATTAAATGACAATATACACAAAATAAAATAATTTTGTTAATAGTACAAAGTTTGACAATTTCTTCACTAAAGTAGTCTTTTCAAACAAACTTTCTAGGGATAATACAAGTTTATCGGACTCAAACACTTTTTATGCCAATTTTCCTAAAAGATTTCCACTAACTAAGTTCCTAATCATTTCATGAATATGCAGTACATTTGTTAAGGTAACGTTTTTTTTCCGGAAGTGAAGATAATCTCTACATTTCCTTTCCCAACCACTTTGGAGCGGCCTTCATTACCCATTTGAATCTCTTGATCTCCATCCATTTCATAATAGGTTTTGAATAAAGATTTATCATATGATACATGTGTAGTTGCACATGTATCATACCACTAACCAAGAACTTTTCCCTTGATTGCATTGATCTCACTTATAGTGGCCACAATATTACTTTCTTTGATGGAGTTCACTTTTCCTTCGAAGTTGTTTTGCTTCTGGTGTCAGCATTCATTTGCATAATATCCGAATTTCCCACATACAAAACAACTTCCCTTAGACTTCTTCTTAAACTTGTTAAAGTTTTTAGAAGGCTTTCTCTTGTTGGATTTGTTTGAAGGTTCGATCTTCTCCATGGTATTGGCCTTTGAAGTGCATTTATAAGAACTGTCATTCTTATTTCTTACCCTCGATTCTTCTTCAATTCAATTATATTTTTGTACTTATTCCAAAGAATAATTTTTGGAGCTATGCATTATTTTCTTCTGATATCCTGTCTAAGTCCCTAGGAGTTTCACATTGATTGCTTCCATTTGGAAAGATTTCGGGATTTCAATTTTGACCGCCTTCAAGTTGTTGACAAACACTTGTAACTCATGTATTTGAAGTCAAAATACCTTGATATTAGGAATTTCTTAGTACCTTCTTCTTTGGCTTTGTACTTGTTTTCCAAAGAATCCCACATTTCTTACGTCGATGATGTATTTGTGTAGAGATCGTATAACCGGTCAGATAGAGCGTTAAGAATATGACCGCGGCTATAAGTATATCCTCTTGAAGCTTTTGTCTCTCCATCTTTACTGCTTCCGTATCTTCATCATTTGGATTCGCAAGTGGTGCCAATTCTAGATCAAGAATGTAGAAGATCTTCAACACCGTGAGAATGAACTTCAACCGTTTTCCCATCTTGTGAAATCTGTCCCATCAAATCGATCTAGGCGTACAAGATCTTGATTCATTAATTTCATCGTCGTAGTTTTCTTCTCCATTGCAAAATGTTGTTTGAGATTTTTGAAAAATGTTTCCATATTAAGAGGATGAAGAAGAAACAAAGACAAGAAAACTGGAATTAAAGATGAAGGCTTAAACACGAAATCCGTTGTCCTCAAACAATAATATCTCCCTCTCGAATTGAATTTAATGCTTAAAGGAATATTAACAAATGGTTTGAAGGATTAATCAAACCTTACAATAGGAAAACACTTACACGCATTTAGTGTTTTCTACCAAAATTTCAAGAATAGTTTGAAGGAAATTTAATTATGAAAGAAAGAATATAAATTTTATTTTTTGGAATGAAGATTTCATCACAAGTTTTTTGAAAAATTATTTGACGTGATAATATATCATGTATTTATAAATTTAAATCAACCCTCATGAAATAGTGCCAAAAAACTATGAAACGTTGCAAACTTTTCGCCAAAGGCCACTAAGAATTCAAACAAAAACAATCTTAATGACTAATTTTAAGTTGTATGCGATCGCATAGAACAAACATATGCAATCACATAGGTTGATCACTTGCAGGGCATATACGCCCTGCATATCTCCATGAGACCGCAACAACAAAGGCCTATGCGATCGCATAGGCCAAAGTTTTGGCCTCCAAAATATTTCTTCATTCCAAAACCTTTTTCATTGATTTTGAACAATAATTTCAACATCATTGCTACTCCAAAACTTTTTTTCTACTCACTTTCCTTTATGTTTCTAACCTTTCCTTTTATCCCCTAAACTTTTTAATTAGTTTTCATAATATAAATACATTTTTACTAAAGATAATTTATAGATGAAACCCTAAATTCTTCGTAGACCTTCCTAAAATATGAGGATAAGGAAACCATATGGTGATTTGACTCTGGATTATTTGAATCAATCTTAGTAAGTTTCTTTCGTTTTCTTTCTATTTTTGGTTAATTAATTTTTTTTTGAAACTGGTGAAATTATTTTTTTTTTTCTTTTGATTGTTTATTATTTAAGTTGTTCTTAGCTTGATTTGACCTCCACGGGCAAAATTTGTTGGTTTTTTTTTATATATACTTGTTGAACTAAGATTGAAACTGTTTTACTAGGTTTTAGAAAATATGGATCACGAGTTACCCATGCGAAGTGACCCGACTTACAAGACATCAAAAGAGTTGGAGGGAGTGATTTGTATTTAGAATTCAAATCCACAACTCCCCATAACCTCCCATAATTCTCATAAAACCTCCAATTTTTTTGTCTAGCAATGGAGAGAAAAATAGATGGTAGAAAATGGTGAAAATTCGTATAGAAAATATCCTCAAAATTGAAAGGCATTGAGAACTACTATTTTGGAATGAAAACTCACAAAAATTGGCACTTAGGTTGTGGCTAATAATCCCTTTCCATTGTGATCAGGATTGAGACCATTGGAGTGCAAGAAAATTGTAGATTTAGAGTTTTGAAAAGCAAGGTGATTCAAACTAGCCTCATTTCAATGGATAGGAACTTTGAAGGTCAATGTGACTTACGAATTGAAGTGTCAATTTCCTTAATTGACACTACCCACCGTGTAAGCTAAAAGACGTGCGACTTGATGTTGCTAAATTTCGAGGACGTGCTTGTGTAGCAATGTTCTAGTTTGTAAAAGATTTAGGATCTTAAGATTTAAATGAACTAAAACAAATGCGGATAATGATGGGACTAGAAGATGGACTAAGAAGAACGTATCAAATAGAAATATGTGAAAGACCAAAACCATCTACTGGTTATATATAAAGGTTCAAGTGTTTCAACCACACAGCTTGAATCTCTTATCTCGGAAGTAGTTACGCTAAAGGATATAAAACTTGAATATATTTCTCTTAGTGTTGTTTACGTATTAACACTATACATATTGTACCTTATCTTGTGTGGATAATGAATTCAAGAGTTATAAATCCACTTTATATGAGATCAAAATGTGTATTTAGTCTATTGTCGACTCTTTGACTTGATACATAGATATATACAAATAGTGAAGATGGAGTGGAGGTTTATATGACTGATATTGCAATTTAGTGTTGCAAAAAATGGAGAAACTGACCTCCTATTTGATATTAGGATAATATCAAAAGCTCCACTAAACTTGATCTCGGTTTTGTTCTTCTAAAAGTAGTCTATTATTTGCATTTATATGGGTAGTTTTGTTCATACTCATAGTGAAGATGTTTAATTATGGTTCCAGATATTTGTGAAATGGTTTGAGGTTTTGAGTTGAGAAGATCATTCAAAGTTGTAAGAGCTAAAATTCCATAAAGTAAATCCAATTTGAGTTGAGAAAACCATTCAAATCTATAAGAGCTAAACTTCCATTAACTAAATCCATTCGAATTTCGTGAGAGATAGAGATAGAATTTCATATTTTCATTACATTTATAGATAGATTCATCCATTTCAGTTGTGCCTCTGACTTTCATAAGTTGAGAATATTATTGAATGTGATGAGACTTTGAGAATTGTTTGAGAGTGTGAATCTCTATCACGAGAGATCTCTGACCTAGGTAATGAAAGGTCAATTCTTATTGTATTGATTACTTCTTATTGAATTTTTATATGATTTATTAGGAAGAAAGAACACAATATTATTGAATGTGATGAGAATTGAGATAATTCAGTCCAGTTTATGTATTTTCTTTTGGGAAGATTGTTGGTTAACTGCAATGTGTCATGTAATAAAGTTTTCTCAATATTAGTATCTTCAGAATATATAAACTTTGGACACGTAGATAACCAAATATGAGTTGTCTTAGACTTATAATCGATTATATAAGTTCTTGATAATGAGTTTAGAAACATGAGTCTATTAAAAACGTGATGAATCTTTGAGATACACATAACAGTCCAAAAAGGTATTTAAGTGAGATTTTGGATGGATATTTTGTCACAAGATGTGACTTTTGACATTTTTCTCTAATATGGGAGAAAATTTTAGAGAATATTATTGAAATTGATATTATGTGTATTGATTAATTAGTTTTGAATACATAAGAGTTGGTTTAAATTTCTTATTCAAGTGGGATTAATCTGTTTGCGAGTGTGAGATATTTATCCGAATGAGAGCTATCTAAGAACTATTTAATTTCAATGATTCTTGGTTTCGAGTGGGAGTAAAAAGTTATTTAATTTCAATGATTATTGGTTCAGAAAACTAGTAGAGAAATTTAAGGAAAGTGATTGAAGTATATATGGAGTATAGAATTCCAACCTAATTTCAAATGTGATAGAAGTTGTAATTGGACATAATGTTTATTATGAATATTCAAGTACTTAAATATTAAATGAAAGACTAATAACTTTATAATAAATAAACCTCATTTTTCTTAGCAGTGAGATTCATTTCTGTACGTTGATACTAGCCATGATAGTATGTTTAAGTTTAGATTACACTAAATAAACTTATAGACTGTATTTTCATTTTCATTTGCAATTGAGAATTGATTGAAGAGATAATCGATTTGTAAGTTTCATGTTAAATGCTTCTATAGTATTGTGGTAACTTTTTAGTTATACTTGTAGCTTAATACTTTCATCTTAACACTGGTACTTGAGTTTTAACAGGGTTTAAATCTCATAAAAATTCATCATGTGAATAAAGTTTTCTGTATTTATGTAAAAGTCTGATAGTAAGTTGTAATTCTAATTTTGATGTTGATGACACTATATTGGCTAATCATGAAGAGTGTATTAAGATCGTTTTGAAATGGTTGTCCTTAATTTTTGAGACGAAGGATATGGGTTTAGCAAATTGTATATTTTGTACTAAAAATATATTATATTCTTGTTTCTCTGCCAAAAGAGTTGTATACCAAAAAGATTCTAGAATATTTTTAACTATAAAATTTCTACTTTATTGATACTCTTATGGTGAAAGGTGACCATATGAGTTTTCATATATGTTCAAGGACTCCATAAGTGCACAAAACAATATCCAGAGAACCATATCTAGTAAAATTAGGAGTTACAAGTCTGGTATCA
>CAIGRP010005110.1:0-47523 GCA_903798385.1 Fraxinus cuspidata
CCCCCCCCCCCCCCCCCATTTTTCTGAGTGCAATGACAAAGGCTGCATGACAGTTAAAAATTGGCCTCTGAATCATTTAAGCTTAAGTAATATTATTGTTAGGTGCATTAGTACTACTAACTTATTTCTTCAGTTCTTGATACACAATATGTTTGAGAAGTTGTCAAACATTTGTCCCTATAATGAGTATATGGGAGAAGGCTTCACGTTCATGTTACATTGGCGAAGAACACAAGTGGTTGAATCAAAGTACTAGGGTTAGGGATCGGGTCATTCATGAGTCCTCTCTTTACTGTGTGTGGTGTCAAAATAGCATCTAGTAGCTCGTTGGCTGAAAGTAATGCCTGGCATGCCCTTTCATTATGTATGTAAGAAACAACCTTTGACTCTACGTGACGTAATATAATACAAAGCAACCCTCAGCCTCACACCCTCGCTCAAAGCTCCTTCATAGTATAGTAACGGCTTGCACCTCTGGCATTTCGCAGTGTCTCACCTTTATCAGCTCCCTTGCCTTTGCTTTGTTCCAGTGGTACACTTAGTTTGGCTTTCTTAGCTACCTTTGTACCGGAAGCTGGATCATCCAAACCAGCAATGGCCTGGAGCTTTCTCTTCTCTCAATGCAAAAAGCTAAATTTAAAATCAAATTTGGCCTGACTGCATTTGAAGTATTTATAGATTATTCTATAAGGGGCTTAGTCTGAAAATGGTCAGTTCATATATAGTGTATTGTAAGGGGCTTAGTCTGTAAATGGTGAAAAAATCTGAACCAAAAACAGATACTGCTATACTTGAGTTAAAGAATCGCGATACTTCAAAACCATGCAATGGCTTGATTTGGTACATTAATGATTTTTATACTTAAAACAGTGCAAACTTGAAGTCAACTTAATGGAGAATGTGCAGTCGATAAAAATGTTGGTAGAAGGAACTATGAGCAGGAGAATCTGAAAATTCTGTAATATATCTTGAGTCGAGACTAAGCTGGATCAAGTGTTTTTTTGGTAATTCTAGAGGGTCCGTGACGTTTAGATGTCAAATTAGTTGGTTTCCTTGTTAGTAGTCTTTGTCCTAACGGTATTAGGAGATATTTTGGAGCCTGATCTTGATGTACTATGTGTAAAGAATCATAGACCTGTTTATTTATTAAATTTGATGGCTTTTGATTGTGAGATGTAATCATACCCTTGTGGTTTTTCCATGGATTTTGTGTATGACGCATAGAATTTCTTCTTTTTGTTTCTTTATTTAATTGGTTGGCTTTTAATTTTGGTTCAAATAACTGTAGTAGAACTTAATTGAACAATAGTTTTTTCTCCTTGTCCAAGAAATTTCTGATAAAATCCCGCTTATTTGTTACTGAGTTTGTATTGTTTTCTGCTATGAAGCACCGACACGGACATGTTGTGTCGAACGTGCTGACACTTGATATTTCAAAAAACTACTGACACGACAAGTCGTCGACACATTGATTAAATTCTTTAAAAATCTTTATTTCTATAGTATAAATTTAATTTTATACTTGTTATTAATTTGTATCTCGAAATCTTTTAAATACGAATACCTATTTGTAATTTAATATTAACTTTGAGTTAAAAATATTTAATATTTCTGATAAAGAATAAAAATGATCATGATAGAGTATCTGATGAGTGTCGATATCCGACACGTGTTCAACACGGACACGCTATCTTAGTCGAAGTGTCAGTGCTATATAGGTTTCCTGTGATCAAATTGAGATAAACATATTGTTTTTTGTAATGTCTTTTTTTTTTTTTGTATTTATATATTTGTATGGAATGGAACAAACAGGGAAGAAAATACAATGAATTGCAGAGCATTCGAGAAGCTCTAGTTCTCTCCCAAGACAATACTCAATTTCTGCCTTAATGGCCTATTGCTAGTTAGAGGCTGTACAGTTCATTCTACTAAATTCCCATGATACCCCTACTTTAACTAACTTAATGAAACCATCAATTTCCCCTGCAAACCCATAAACATAGAGCCCCCAGAAGCTCTAAAGCCCTTGTTAACAGTATTCTGGTTGTTATCCGCATCATGTAACATGTTAAAGTACACTATATTTGGTTGACTGTTATAGTCATATGACTAATAATTTACAAGAACTATTAGGCATATCAGCAAACATTGAAATCGACATGATTACATTTGAAACTACTGCAGTTTTATATCTTGTTTCTTTCTGAAAACTGATGTCTAAAATTTACCTCTTAATAGGTTCTTGAAAGTTATGAGCGTGAATACACCAATATGGTTCGCGTTCAGCAATTATCAGAATTGGAGGAGGTATGGACCCACATATCATTTCATGTTTTACTGTTTTAACTGGCATACACTAACAGTTTGATACATTTTCATCCTATTGAGAATGTCTTTTTTAAATAGGTCATTGATTATTGTACTCTTCCTGTGGGAAACACTATTGCCGAGGGCCGAAGGGCTCTTATTCGTAACATGTGGAATGAACGAATAAAAGGAACGAAGCGGAATGTTGAGGTAACTTTCTCTAGGGTAGTTTTTTCTCATTATTTCTTCTAAAAATATGTCAATTTGACGAGCCAATGACATTCAGATATTAAGCCAATATGCTACTTAATTTGAGTTGTTCCTTTCTAGTTTAGGAGTTTGTAGAGGAGCGAGAAAATGCATTTCCACAAACTATACTTGCTCATCTTATCGGTAAAAGAGCATCTGTCTATGAATTAGTAAGACTACATTTAATTGTAATTAAAATTTATCATCTTCAATCGGCCATTTTCTTCCTTTAGCACCATATTCTTAGGCAGTTTCTTCCGTATATTCTTTGAGCAAAATGCAATGTGAAAACCCTTTTTTTTTCCCCCAGTTGTGGCATGTTTACGTCAAGTTATTCATGCTCTTGTTCTTCTTTCCATGTCTAAAGGTATTAACTTGTATTACTGCGATAAAGGTATTAAGTAGATATAGTACCTCATATGGGTCAAGATTGTTACTGTGCTAAAGGTATTAATATGTATGGGCCCTGTTGCTTAACAAAAGTCTGCAGTTCCAATTAACTTTTTATCTGAAACTATAGAATCCTAATTGGCTAATATGTTAAGAGCAATAATATGTTTGGTTTTGGGGTTGGGTGTGAGTTGGCTGGCCTATCTCTGTTCTATTAATATGGAGTGGATATTGATTCCCATCTCTGCAAATACAGATTTCACATAGCCTACATCTTGTTTTCCTTTGGAATGTGGTATTATGCCTTTGTTTGATCCCCCCCATTATTTCCAAAATACATTTTTCTTTCTTCTTTTCAATCACACATTCTTCAATAAAATAATATTAAACTCAAATCCAAACTTTTCATTAGTTTCTAACCACACATTCTCCATCAATTTACTATTCCAAAATGCATTCTTAGCCAAAAAATGGGGCTTAAACCGGCGCTCTATTTTTCTCATTAAGCTGCTGAAGTGCCTGAAATCTTATATTTCCAGGTCTGGCAAGCACTTTTGGCAGTCAGGTCTCTCGTTCTACCACCTACTGAGGATGCAGAGATATGGATCAAGTTTGCTTCTCTGTGTCGTAAAAGTGGCAGACTTAGTCAAGCTAGATCGACTTTAATTAAGCTTCTACAGGTTTGAGATGCATATTAGTGGAATACTGTAGACATTTTGAGCTGTCATTTAATGATTTAACCATCCTTGTAACACTTGCAGTTCGATCCTGAAACAACTCCTGAAACTGTACGGTATCATGGGGATCCTCAAGTAATTCTAGCTTATTTGGAATACCAATGGTCACTTGGAGAGGATAACAGGCGTAAAGAATCCTTCACTCGACTGCAGGTAAGCTTTAAGTTTCCTCAAGTGGTAAATGCTCAGTTTGGGGGCTAATAATCTCTGAAATTTCTCTGTTGTAGGATTTGGCCATAGACCTCTCAAGAACTCCAGTTCTTCAACAAGCTTCACAGTCCAGCTCATTGGGTAGTTCAAATGTACCTCTCCTTGCCCGTGTATATCTTAAACTAGGAAATTGGCAGCGGACACTTTCTCCGGGTTTGGATGACGATTCTATTCAAGGTAATCAATTGAACTTCACACACCCTCCAAAAAAACAAAGAAAAATAGAAGAGAAGAAAAGATTATGTAGAGGATTTGGCAGCTGCTGGAGCAGCTAAATCTGACATATTATTATCTTTTCTGGTGATTAATTTCCTATGATTTCAGAAATTCTTAATGCATTCCGAAGTGCTACTCACTGTGCAACAAAGTGGGCAAAAGCTTGGCATACATGGGCCCTGTTCAATACAGCAGTAATGTCTCATTACACACTGAGAGGTTTCCCCAATGTTGCTGGACAGTTTGTTGTTGCAGCAGTGACTGGATATTTTCACTCCATAGCTTGTGCTGCTCATGCCAAAGGAGTGGATGATAGTTTGCAGGTAACACTTAGAAGTGTAAAATCCTGTCCTACATAAGCGTAGTGAGATACTTTCTGAAAAGTTCATACCCCTTGGTAAATGAGTCTAATCTTCCACTACTGTAAATATCCCTATGAACTTGGGGGTCAGTTCATTTTGACCTGTCTAAAGCATGTTCCTTGTGAAGAACATATTATTACCTTTTTAACGTAACTGCATTTGTTGTCATTCTTTGCATGCTTTGTTGGAATTTGTCATTAACAGTTCAAGTGTTACTATTATCTTTAATTTCATTTTTTTTTATTGTTAAATGATTCTGTCAATCTTTTTTTGAATTTATATAGGTGTTTTTTTTGAAATTATCTCTGCAGGTGCTATTACCTTCTCAGAAACCTGACTAGTTTATTATATTCTTTCTTGTTTTTATCCTGTATCGTCTTGATTGCAGGATATTTTACGTCTCCTCACTTTGTGGTTCAACCATGGAGCTACTTCAGAGGTCCAAATGGCATTGCAGAAAGGATTTTCGCTTGTTAATATCAACACGTGGTTGGTTGTTTTGCCTCAGATAATTGCAAGGATACATTCCAATACCCATGCAGTCAGGGAACTAATACAATCATTGTTAGTACGGATTGGCCAGAGTCATCCGCAGGTGTGATTTTATGTGATGCATATTTTCAGGCACCTAGATTTTCCTCTAATTGGTGAATGGAAATGTCATTAGTGAGAGACTTGGAGTTTTAAAATTAATAGTTCTTTTGATGGCCAAAGCTAAAATTAAGTTTTGAAACTAAGCCCTACCTGATTGTCAAAATGAGTAATTTTTACGTTGTAAGAAAAAAGTAACAATCAAATGTGTTTGGTAACAGAAATCTACTTTATAGTAAGTTCGACTTTTTAAAGCTTAGCCAAACATGCTCTTATATACCTATAGGATCAGTGTCCTGAAACAAGAAGTGTGAGAAAGTTTCAAACAATGTTGTCAAATCTGGCTCGGCGAGGCTGGATAACCTTTAAAGCCCACAATTTAAAAAACCACCTTGAAAACTGGGTGGTTCAACCAGAACACGGTGAACCAGTCACAGTTCTCGTTTTCAAGGGCCAATTTAATAAAAAAATAATTTCACATGCATGCAATGACTGCACGCCTGCTAATTAATTCCACTCACCGGTGTAGTTCTATTTATAGCCTTCCCTTCTCTCATTACAATTGATAAATTTTGATGGGGGACAATTGCTACTATACGTAATAGCTGTTGCACAGTTTTACCGAAATGAGGGGGAAAGAAAATATCCACTCCATGAAAATGTTTGCCCACTTTTTTAACCCCGGTTTAACCTTTTGATCTTTGACCCGTTGCCTTTTTCGGGACGATATCTAGGCCGATTTTTAAAACATTGGTTTTATTTATATTTATATTACATTGGACCTTAGGAATTGTAGACCATGATAATTATCTTGTTATTGATGGAACAATAGGTCTCTGAGTTTAGAGCTTTAGAGGAATAATTACCATAGTGGAATTGAAATTGGAATTGAATGGATAACGATTACCATTTTTTCAACAATCTTGATCATATAAATTAAACTCGTCCACAATGATTGAAGCTTTACATCGTTAAAAGATGTGGGGAAGAGATCCAGTATTAGATTTTCTTCATACTTGCTTAAATGGTAGCTGTCAATATTACTTCAAGAGTTCAAAAAATAATTTTTTTCTGAATACATGAACGCAATAGAGAAAGTAGTGTGATTTTCTTAGCAAGGCTATTAGTTCACTGCTAAAGTACTTAAAGAGATTGGTAAAGCTTTCTGAATACATGAACGCAATAGAGAAAGTAGTGTGATTTTCTTAGCAAGGCTATTAGTTCACTGCTAAAGTACTTAAAGAGAATGGTAAAGCTTTTGTTATGTCTGATAGTATGGTGGAAAATATTTTTCTTTAATGCATTCGGTCTCTTGAACTGACAAGAGTTATATAATTGTTAGAGATTTAACTAGAGAGTTTGGAGTAAACCTTGAAGATCATGCAGAATGAAGCCTTAACTAATCTTCTGTTTGTGTAACTTGCTCCGAGCTTGCAAGATACTTATCGTCACTTGTATGATTAAAAAATGTTTAATTTCCTATGCAGGCTCTTATGTACCCTCTTCTTGTGGCATGCAAATCTATTAGCAATTTACGTAGAGCTGCAGCTCATGAAGTGGTTGATAAAGTTAAACGGCATAGTGGTGTACTGGTGGATCAGGTGAAAAAAACTTGACAATGGTGAGAGTTTTGGTTTCATTTGTGCAATTAGCTGACTTTTTTTTTTTTTCATTTTGAAAGGCTCAACTCGTATCTAAGGAGTTGATAAGAGTTGCAATTCTTTGGCATGAGATGTGGCATGAGGCATTGGAAGAGGCAAGCCGCTTATATTTTGGGGAACATAACATTGAGGGAATGCTAAAGGTGTTTGAGCCATTACATGAAATGCTTGAGGAAGGAGCTATGGGGAACAATACCACCATAAAAGAGAGAGCCTTCATTCAGGTATATCCAATTCTCGGACATATATCGTCGCTGTTATAAACAAAGTGTAGAGGACAATATTTAACAGTGGCTACTTTGTTCTCGTGATTGTCAATTGCTTTATAGGAATTTGTACACACTAACTGAGAAATATGACTTGATTTCTATGAATTAAGTTGAGGAATATTCTTCATAACCTTCATTTGATACATGTTGATTACGGTACACTATTTATTAAGAATCTTCATATGCTTCAGGCATACCGCCATGAATTGTTGGAAGCATATGAATGCTGCATGAAATATAGAAGAACTGGAAAAGATGCCGAACTTACTCAGGTATTTGTGTGAAGAAATTCTGATGTTCACTTTGACTTGTTTTGCTAGATTGCTAGTGTCTCAGGATGCTTCAGTTTTGGATAAAAATGAAATTGATTACTAAGGGGAAAAAATTACAAAACATTTGAGGCCAAAGTCATCAATATTAAGTATGAGAAAATTTCTGATTTCTGATGAAGCTAATTTCTTTGTTTTTTGTTTTTTCACACCAAGATAATTGCTCGCGTCTAATCCTCATTATTCTCGAATACCCTCGACAAGATCATATCAGTTTCACTGCCTTTTGCAGTTTAGGGATTCCGAAATTTAGCAGGCTACAGTGTCTGAATATCTTGCATCCATACTTTAGACTGCCATAATCATTAATGTTCTTAGCAATATTTGATTCTCTTCACATGGACTTGTAATGATCAATTGTAAAGACGAGGTGAAAAAGGGAATGGATGTAAAGAATGAAAAGAAAGTGACACGAGTGGCTTTAGGAATTGGCTTAGCTGTCCGCCTTCAGGAGTTGATGGAAACTTAAATTGAGCTTCGGTTATGCTATCCAAATATTGGGATTTGTGATTAACAGTAATTAGAACCTTAATGACAATCAGACTCTAATCAGAGAGATTAGACCAGCCCTTTCCAATGTGAAAGAGGGACCTATCTATATTTTATAAACTCAAGCCACTTTTTATCTACATATTTCGAGAGACTTACAAGTATTAACCATTTGTTCCCTACTCATTTCTATCTATTTATATTTTTATCTGTTTATACACACTCTCAAACATGCTTTTAGACAGCTATCCCATGATAAAATTTTTGTTGCTCATCATATGCTCGTCGTCTTTGTGATCATTTATATCTATTGCCTGTTTAATTTAGAATAGTTCACTATGTCCCATTTGCTCATCAGTGATATGATGGTTAGCTTTTGCTTTAACATTATATATTAGAACTAATTATTCACAACATTTGAACTTGTAATCATGGACTTGGCGTTGGGTTATTTCTTCTTCTTAGGGTATTCAACTGTCTGTATAGAAGTGCATTTTGTGCCCACGCTTTTATACTGCATTGAGTGGTTTGGCTCTCAGAGCATGGCTCAACTCTTTCCAGTGAATTGACAAAATTTTCTTACTAGGCTTGGGATCTCTATTACCATGTATTCAGGCGGATTGATAAGCAGCTTCAAACTCTCACCACTCTGGATTTGCAGGCAAGAAAAAAGTTCTGTAGTTGATGGTATATGTTGTTGAGATATTAATAGCATATTTCTGTGAAAAACAGTCTGTTTCTCCAGAACTGCTGGAGTGCCGAGATTTGGAACTGGCGGTTCCTGGAACTTATATAGCAGGTATAGTCAAAGTAGTATTAAAGGAAAAAGCATATCTGAAATGAACATCACCCATGACAGATAAATTTGTTTCCCCAGATTCACCTGTGGTGACAATTGCATCATTTGCGCCCCAGCTTTCTGTGATCACATCGAAGCAACGACCTCGTAAGTTGACAATTCTTGGGAGTGATGGAAAAGAGTATACTTTTTTGCTGAAGGGGCATGAAGATTTACGACAAGATGAACGTGTCATGCAGGTTATATTTCATATTTCACTGTGCCCTTGTTCTGTGTTGGGATGGTGGTGCAGTTCTGTTATAACATTATTCATAATATGCTTATCTGCTCCTGGGTCAAAACTAACAAAGAGAATTGATTTCTTTCTCATCATTTATCAACTATGTTAATGAGGTCTGAAGCTCAATTCTTTGCCAGCTGTTCGGTTTAGTTAATACTCTGCTGGAGAACTCTAGGAAAACTTCAGAAAAAGACCTCTCTATTCAAAGATATGCCGTCATTCCACTATCTCCGAACAGTGGACTGATAGGATGGGTTCCAAATTGTGACACCTTGCACCATCTCATCAAAGAGTATAGGGATGCCAGAAAGGTTCGTTTGAATCCCTCCCATCCAGCGAGATTGTCTATTTCTATGAAGCAGATGCATATCCTGATTATGACTGCTTGTTTCTGGTATTGTAGATCACCCTAAACCAAGAGCATAAGCTAATGCTTAGTTTTGCTCCGGATTTTGATCATTTGCCTCTTATAGCGAAGGTGGAGGTGTTTGAGTATGCTCTACAAAATACAGAAGGCAATGACCTGTCAAGGGTAGGCATTATTTGATGCATGTGTATATGTATGCATTAATAATTTGAATCGCTTTTACGATAAGGCTTTGTGAACTCCTAACAGGTTCTCTGGTTAAAGAGTCGCACTTCAGAGGTCTGGCTGGACAGGAGGACAAACTACACAAGAAGTTTGGCCGTCATGAGTATGGTAATGTTTCTTCTTACATTTGGTACAATCTCTTCATTTTTTTCGTTGTAATTTTCATTTTTTTACACCGGCAGATGAAGTGGGGGAGGAGGAAACAAGAATGTCATTGGCACTAAATACACTTCGTATTCTAAAATGTATCCCTTTCCATTAAGTGAGCCAGTTTTTAGCATGCTGTCAATAGTATTTGCTCATGTAATAAGCTTATGTCTCTGGTCCTGGCATGCTGTTATTAGGGGCATCTAAGTTAACAAGACTGTTATGATGTTGATACTTAAAAATTTTTTTCAATACAAATATTCATAAAAAAAAAAAAAAAATGTTGCCTTAAATAAATGGTCATTCTTGTTTTTTTCTGTTGCTCCTGATGGTGATGGCTATATTTTGGCTGCAAATTCCCAGAACTAGGGTATTGTTTATTGGGATGAGTATATCTTAGCTGCATTAGATAGTAGAAACCAAAAATTGATATGAACCCCAGCCAATTAAGCAGAGGAACAAGAATCACTGTTTGTATGTTACTAGAATCGCTCTGTATTTCGTGCTGCTGGCTGTATCCTTCTTTCTGCATCTTGCATTCTTAAATCTGATGGGTGGCCTATCAATCTCCTAATCTGTTCTAGTCATATATCTCTATAATTATCATTGTGCTCAAAATATGCACAAATGAACCTGGGTGCACTCAATATAGCACACATTCCCTCATCTTCTGACTTTTCATTGGGAAAATTTTCTGAAATATTAGTTTCTCTTGTTTCAGGTTGGTTACTTGCTTGGATTGGGTGATCGACATCCAAGTAACCTAATGCTGCATCGTTCCAGGTATTTTAGTGACCAAATTTACAATTGGTAATTGTCAAGTTTAAATTTGTTCTTATAAGATGATGTGTGTCAGTGGGAAGATATTGCATATTGACTTTGGAGATTGCTTTGAAGCATCAATGAACCGGGAGAAATTCCCTGAAAAGGTAGTTTATCCTTCTAGAAGTAATTTTTTTGAAACAATCTTCCACCTTTGATAATGTTTCAGACAAATTAATTCATATTCCGTTTTAACAAAGTCAAAAATTTTTGTACAGGTCCCCTTTCGGCTTACTAGAATGCTTGTTAAAGCTATGGAGGTCAGTGGTATTGAAGGAAATTTTCGCTCGACTTGTGAAAATGTCATGCATGTTCTGCGTACAAATAAAGAGTGTGTTATGGCCATGATGGAGGTACAGTCTGAATCTGCTCTTATGTTTTGAATGTACTGGTTTGACAGGTTCAGTAGACTATTGGTATCTTTGGAAGTCCCAAATATTTATTGTAGTCATGGTGAGATGGGGAAATACTGTGTTCCTTTTTGTTTTCTGTTTTGCCGGAGTTCTTTCTGTTCGTTTGTTCTTCAGCTTTTTTCTTTTCTTTCTGGATCAGGTTGTTACTCTTTTCTCTCCTCATATCAAATGTTTTGTAAAAGTGCAACCAGTTATGATTTGTCATTGAACCCCTCAGTAACTACTGGAATACGTAACTCCTAGTTTCACAAACACACCACTGGAAGATGTCAGCAACACCATCACCATTGCTGGATGTCACCAGCACCTCTCGTTCTCTGTCTGTTTTGAAGGACAAAAAATTTGAATATTACTCTTAGCTTTTTCTCTGTTTTGAAGTGAGGAAAAAAAAATTAGTGAACTTGCATACAAGTATGGCTTGTTCCTGATTGTCAATAGCGATGTTGGTATATATCATGGCTACATTTATTCAGGAAGCAGGTGAATTATGTGGTACATGCTTGATGGGGGATAGGGTGGTAAATGGCGATGTCAGTGGTAGCTTGATGGTTGAGTTTTGATGGTAGCACTATATAGAATGGCAATGAAGGTTGTACGGGGTGTTTTTATGGTTGAGGTGGTGGTTGATGTTGTGGAATTGGGGTCCTGCTTTATGTAGTAATGGTTAGCTGCTGTTGGTGGTTGTATATTTGGATTAGGGTGGTAAGTAATGGTTATGGTAATAGGTTATGATCAAAGAGAAGAAACCCTTTTAATTACCTCACCCCTTCCTCGTTCTTCCCTCATGGTTAACACAATGTAGAAGCTTTTTCAGACTTTTTATCAAATTACAGTCAATTTTATGAGTCACAGGGAGCAATGAAATTCTACCTTGTGCATCAATTTTATAATTACCTTTTTTTCAGGCGTTTGTGCATGATCCCCTAATAAATTGGCGGCTTTTCAACTTCAATGAAGTCCCTCAAATGTCTACTCTTGCAAGCATGCATGTTCCACCCATTGTAAATAGTGAGGAATCAGCCCAAAATGGAGAGCTGCTTCAACCACAACGTGGTGCTCGGGAAAGAGAACTCCTTCAGGTACTAGTTGATTTTTATCTTACAGATCAATTTGCATGCTTATCTCTCTGAAAATACTGACTCCAACTTATGGTCTCAATGGTCTATTGTAGGCAGTGAATCAACTAGGTGATGCTAATGAGGTTTTGAATGAACGAGCAGTGGTGGTTATGGCTCGGATGAGCAATAAACTCACTGGGCGTGATTTCTCTCCGTGTTCTTCATTGCCATCTAGTTCCATTCAACATTCGCTGGACCATAGTACCCTTATTTCTGGTGATACTCGTGAAGCTGACCATGGTTTAACCGTCATTTCACAAGTGCAGAAGCTTATTCTTCAAGCAAAATCACACGAAAATCTGTGCCAAAATTATGTTGGGTATGATTTCTTTTATCTATTTATTGGTTTGAGGATATGTTTACTTCCAACCTTCTATAAATTGTTTTCAAATGAGAATTGTCAAATGGAATACCTCAAGCTATTTGTCTTGTCTAAGTTGTCTAGACTTCTGTATTATGCAAAAATACTATTTCATCCGAAAAGTACTTTAGTAAAAAAGTTATTTATACGCAATCAATTCTTACCTTACTTCTAAAATAAGTTAATTTCACTGAAAAAATAAATTTATTCTAGAACTTATGTAGATACTTGTAAGTAAATAAATTTTAGGCTTAGCCGAACACAGTTGTATTCATGCATCTATTTTACTTTACTTTTGTCTAATCAATCTACCTGCTCTTCTTGTTTCAGATGGTGTCCTTTCTGGTAAATTGGAGATCTCACCGCCCTTGTGCAGCTCCAAGCCGTCAGATGAATAAAATTGCCTCTTTGTTGGAGTCGATTTGATTATATGTATAGATAGTGTAGCTTGCCGAACTATTGGCTGCAGTCTCAGTTGGAGCCAATCCATTGTGATATATGAACCTGTCTGGCTCGGATTTGCTGTAGTCTTGTGTGATGTGTATATATTGTACAGAAATAGAGATGTGTATTCGTGTTTTTACTAATACTAGTCTTTGTATGGGTTGGGTTATTTTGAAGGTAATGTTAATGTATTAAATGTGTTGCATTCTCGTGAGTTGCATCATTAACTGAATGTTTGCTATGGCTACACTAGGATAGACTTTCCCTTATTAAACATGCTTAAGAGATTTATTAAGATATATGATTCAAGAACACAAGAAATCTTGTTTTTACGTGTTTTAAGGACAATCAAGTTACTTAAATAATCCAAGTTGTATCGTTAGCATTATATTTAAGGTTAATTAGTTTGATCATAATCCTTTTAACTCAAGTTAAATCAAAAGCACTATCAATTAAGCTAATATATGAAATTAATCCTAAATCAATTTTGAGAAATGTTAAAAGAATGAATTATTCATCAAAATTATAGAACAAGTAAAGTGCGGATAAGATATTCCTTCAATTGGTATAAAATTGGAAGGATAGTCTCAATCAGGAAAGGATTACACTCTTCATCTCTCATTTCATGGTACTAGCTCCACAAACGGTGAAAATTCATTCATTTCCTTGCACGCACATAAATTTGAAAGTATACATGCGCATTTACGCACATATATACATATATACGCCAAGAAACAAACTAAAATAAAATAGAATAGGAGAGGAGAACAATGTGAACCCCACGCTCGAAAATATAATTTATTGGGACTTAATTTATAGCAATTCGATAGTAGAAACTAACGATGGTCATATTGTCCGTCAAACTTACATTACATACTAAATAGCATTAAAGCAAGAGTAATGTTATTTAGTTCCAACAAGATTGCAACCCTGGTTTAGGTAATTTAATTTCACATTTCATTTAGTATATTATTTAGCGTCATCTAAACTGAAGTTATAACCCAAGTTGGGCTATGTATCTTAATTCTTAAATCAATTAGTAAAGTTGTTAACCTCCCTGTTTTACATGGTCCAATTGGAAAGTTTTTGAACACGCTTCTGAATGTTGTAGTTCAACTTCCACAAGTTGTAAGCAATACCAAAAAAACATTGTGCATGAAACACAATTATTACTTCAACATTTTATATCTTTAACCCCAAAAAATTCAATATATTAGTTGCTGAACTTTATTGATAAATGATTAGAAAAAAGACCAATAATTACATGTGTGTGTGTGGAAAATAACCATCTTATACAACAATCAATTAAATTTCAATTGGCATGATGTAATGAAAGGGCATACTCATAAGAGGAACAACTAGGATGTTTGGGCTTAGGCTTGGGAGCGGTGGCAAAATGATATAGTGAACCCCCAAACCCTCTCTTTTAAGAGAGAGTAGATATTTTGAATTTGAGTTGTGCACTTTATTTTTATGATTGATTTGACTTAATTTTGTAGCTTGTTCTCGAAGTCTAGGAAACCAATAAACGGTGATGTCTTTAGTGTAAGTAGATATTATATGGTATAATTTTTGCAATAATTGTATATAAGTTGAGCCCTTATTTGATTTTCATTATTTTCATAATATATTATTTTTTTATTTATTTTCAATTACATATTTTTCAATAAAATAATATCACACGTAAATATAAAACTTTTCTTTACTTTTTTGACACACATTCTTAATTAATTTATTATTATAAAATGTATTATTAGCCAAAAATGGGCTGGCTCCCCATTTTAATCATTTTCCATGCAGTAGGTAAGAAATGTGACTAGTATACTACATTTCAAACTTATTCAGCCATTGGTTTTGATGGTGCCACGTCATCAAATCAAATTATTAACGTTCGGGGCCCACCTAGTATAATCCGCCAGTTCTAACGTACGCCACGTATGTGACACCAAATGGAGTAACTTACGCCTCTCGTCTCTCGTTCTCAAGAAATGAAATTCATTCATCCATTTCCATCTTTAGATTTAGAATTATTAATTATACAAACGGAAAAATCTCAAAAATTGCAATGATTTCTCTTCACCTATTGAAATCTAGCCTATCGCATTCGCGCGCGGAATTGAGCTGTTTCTGCTCGAAATTCATTGCCAAGGCATCTGTGAAAAGGAATCTCAGGCTTCAAGACTCCAGATTCGTACTTAATAATGGGAGGTTATCGGTTACCTGTAAACTTCGAGAAACCGAGAGCCAAAGCAACGGTAAGTTGGAACATTGTTTTAATTTTTAATTTCTTTTATTTGTTTCATGTCGAATAAAATGAAAACACGGACTAATTTATAAAAGTTTGGGTTACTCGACCTTTTGAGATGAAGCTCAAATCTTAATATGATATCAGAGCCGGCGTTAAGCTCCAACAAGAAATTTCGATCCGATTGACTAAAATAAATAAATTCTGAGCACGTTAATTTCAAGAATGTTATGTTCAAACGAGCTACCTTCTTGCGGGCAGCTTAATGGATAAAATTCCATATCGAATAAAAATGAAAATATGATCAATTCATAAGAGTTTGAGCTAATTATGTTTACCTTTTAAGATGGACTCCAAATCTTAACCTTGTTAATTGTCAAATTTGTGGACGTATGAATGAAATGTGTACATAGGATTGAGTTGCATATGAAGTGTAGAAATTAATGGAAAATTTGAATTACTGGGGCGTGGATGTTGATTCATGATGTTTTCTGTAGGAAATTTAATTTATATGCTTCCGTCATGGTCAGAGTATTATTTATACGGTAATATTATTGAGATCCATCTCGAACTTGAGTCAGTCTATGGTAGTCTCTTGTATTTTTTCTACCTGTTCTATCCCTAACTCAAAATGGCCAGTCTTTGTAGATTTGCTTCATATATTGACCTTAATATTTTATTGTGAGATGAATTGTAGATTGCTATATTCTCAAATTTTAGCGGCGCCAGTGCTTCTTCCCTGTTTCAGAGGCAATTCTATTTGTGAAATCTTTGAAATTCAAGTTTTTCTTCTCGCGATGATCTTGGCGTACCACTTTAATGGGCGTTAAAGCTACCAGACTATCCGTGGAACTTGATTATAGTATATTTGGTAATTTATGATGGTGACTATCGAGACTCTTTATTGATCTGGTCCATGAAATGTGAGAAGAATGTTGTAATTCCATAGTTGCTCCGTGCAGACCCTCTGCTATATCTGTCTAATCCAGTTATTACAAAACCAAGATTTTCCGATCAAGGCGTTTGGATATATATATATATATATATATATATTTCTAACATTTCATGATTTTCTCGACTTCCAGCTGCATCTTAGTTTTAAGTTAATTTCTCAAGTGAACTCTCTGCATAATGTAAGTTCATTTATGATCAGAGGTCCATATCTAGCTATTCTGAGACATGTAAAATTTTGTTGTTGCTTCGAGTTAAAAGGTCTATTCAAATTGGTCACTGATTAATGTGCCAAGTTTCCTTGTGTTATGTATAATTTCAGGTGAAGAACCTCCTGAGTCTTTGTTTATGAAGGAACTAAGGAGACGAGGGATGACCCCTGCTTCGTTGCTTGAGGAGAAAAACAGGAGCATTGAAGGAGATGATGGTATGAAATTCAGGGAAGAAGATGGGGGTTGGGGTTCCTCGATTAGAAATGGAGTAATGACTGATTATGAAAGAAACCTATCTAATCAAAGGGAAACATCAATGGAACTGAATAGCGAAGGCCTTGAGGTGTTTTACTTTCTATTTTATCAACTTAATAACTTCGATGATTTTCTTCAAAATAAGCTATGACGCTTAGATGTAGTTTCATTCTCTGTCTCACTTCTTGTTTACTCCATGTTTTGGTAACTCTGAAATTATTGTCGCCCTCTATTTTATGCAGTACTTCTCTATCTTCCTTCAAGTGAAAAAAGGGGAAAATTTTCCCCATAAAAGAACAACATACAACCAACACGAAGGAAAAAGAGAAGAATAAAAAGGGGAACATCTATACTTATTCTTGAGTTTAATCGTGAACTTGCAAAACTTTTGTCTGCTTTTTGTATTTGTGATTCTTGAAATCTTATTAGTACTCATTTGACAAATGGAACAATACAAGTACTGGTTTTGTTCACTTCTAAAATCATTTCTAAGTAACCTTATGCTTAATGTTAATGTTTGCATCTTCATATGTTTTATGATATGCTCTCGATATTTAATTGCTTTATTTTTTTCCCCCCTCTCTAACCAGGGTTTGATTCCACGGGCTAAACTTTTGCTTACCCTTGGAGGAACTTTCTTTCTGGGGTTTTGGCCATTGATTCTTGCAACCATTGCATTCTTTTCTGCCCTCTATATGGTGATCTCATTTACTCGATTTTTTTTTTTTTTTATTGCAGTTATATCTTATTTTGTTTGTCTGAATGTCAATTCTCAAAATGAAATTCTGTGGTTTCTTAGTCTTTTTAATTCTTGCCTGGTATGTTTATGGCTATAAATTGGTTCATTTGAATATAGGATTATAAAAGAAATGGAGAATTTTGAAGCTTAAAGCCTATTAACCACCATTTCCTTGTGTTTTCCTCTGCAGTATTTTGGATCAGATTTTGTTCACGATGCTAGTAAAACTCCCATTTCTCCACCTTCGTACATTGATCCGTACACGCTGCTTGAAGAAGAGAAGATATATCAAATGGCTCCTCGTCTACAGTGATTGGAGTAAGCACATTCATGTATGCCATTGCCAGCCTCTCCAACAAGTAATTATGTTTTGCCATTTTCCACACTTGTAAAAATCTGAAATTAATGCGATAACTTCATATTTCTTTATTTTCACGTAAGTCGGAAATATAACTGTCCAGGTTTAGCATCCAAATATTAGCAATTCAAAAAACATAATATTCTATAATACATAAGCAGAGTCATACGCAAAACAAGGTCGGAACTAACACATCTCACGGAAATTAAGGATGGATAAAACACACTAGCAGTCATCCCCTTCGTCACCATCATCTTCAGTTCCCTCAGCGCCAACCTCTTCATAATCCTTCTCTAGAGCAGCAAGGTCCTCTCGAGCTTCAGAGAATTCACCCGCCTCCATTCCCTCACCCACGTACCAGTGAACGAAGGCCCTCTTTGCATACATGAGATCAAACTTATGATCAATGCGTGAGAACACCTCAGCCACACTGGTCGAGTTGGAAATCATGCAGACGGCTCTCTGTACCTTTGCAAGATCACCACCAGAGACAACAGTGGGTGGCTGGTAGTTTATACCACACTTGAAACCGGTGGGGCACCAGTCCACAAACTGGATGGTCCGCTTAGTCTTGATGGTGGCAACGGCTGCATTCACGTCCTTTGGCACCACATCACAACGGTACATCAAGCAGCATGCCATGTATTTACCATGGCGAGGATCACACTTAGCCATCATTGATGAGGGCTCAAAGGTGCTGTTGGTGATTTCAGCAACGGAGAGCTGTTCGTGTGTGCTTTCTCGGCTGATATGACAGGAGCATAGGAGGAAAGCATAAAGTGTATTCTGGGGTAAGGAAACAAGTTGGTCTGGAATTCAGTGACGTCCACATTAAGGGCACCATCAAACCTAAGTGATGCGGTCAGGGACGAGATCACCTGCATCCAACAACGTTTCAGTACAAGCAAATATCAAAATAAAGGGAAATTATAAAATTACAAGCAAAGAGCGTATATGTGTATGCGGAATCACCTGAGAAACGAGGCGATTCAGGTTGGTGTAGGTGGGTCTCTCAATGTCGAGAGAGCGCCTGCAATTGTCCTAAATGGCCTCATTATCAAGAAGTACAGCCACATCAGTGTGTTCAAGCAGGGAGTGGGTGGAGAGGACACTGTTGTAGGGCTCCACAACAGGTGGAGACCTGCGGGGAAGGATAAACAGTGAAGCCAAGCTTTGACTTCTTGCCATAGTCAACTGACAGGCGCTCCAGGAGCGGGGAGCCCAATCCCCGAACCAGTTCCTCCACCAACAGCATTGAAGACAAGGAACCCTTGAAGGCCAGTGCAATTGTCAGCAAGCTTTCTGATACGGTCCAAACACAGATCGACAATCTCTTTTCCAACTGCACAAAATCAAAATTTCAATATTAAATTGTTAGAACATTAACGACTATTAGATCATAGTAATATAACCAGGAGTGAGTATGTCAAAGTCATTTACTTGTATAGTGACCACGGGCAAAATTGTTGGCAGCATCTTCCTTGCCACTGATGAGTTGTTCAGGGTGGAATAGCTGACGGTAGGTTCCAGTCCTCACCTCGTCGATGACAGTCGGTTCAATATCCACAAAGACAGCACGTGGGACGTGCTTTCCGGTACCAGTTTCACTAAAGAAAGTGTTGAAGTCATCATCACCACCTCCCACAGTCTCGTCACCTGGCATCTGGCCATCATGCTGTACAAGAAAAAGCAAATGTTTGGTAATCCTAATTTCCAGTTGGTACTGAAAACACACATAATCAAGAGAAATTCTTGTATTTGACCCAAGAAACAATCTTCAGAAAACACAGCAGAAAAGTTGGAGATTCTGGCGGCCATGGAATCCTCATTCAATTTAAACTGGCATTGTCTTAACCAGGAGATCAACTTTCAGAAATTTTATTAATGAACATAATGACATACTGAGAAATGTTAATAATGTCAAATGAGGTTTAACTCAAAAATAACTATTTACATTCGGGGAACAAAGATGCATGTTCTGATAATAGTAATGCGAGTTAATTAAAAGAGTGGTCATTAAACTTTATCCATGGTTACTACTTGCTTACCGAAAATAAAATGGTTACTCAATGCTCAATGAAATATTCATTAATTACCCATCCATCACCATTGCCAATTCCATCCATATAGGTGGATAAATGTTTCTAGTGGAAGATGAAAAAAATGACGTGGCATACAAATTGGGTGAATCATAGCCACATCATCAAAAATTTGTATTTTATAAATAATAAAAAAAGTTCAATTGAGAACTTTTCTTTCCCAAATCACCTCTTCTCCCAAACCACGCCATACCTCCTCAGACTTAGAAGCCGAACCAGGTGCCGCCATGACCATGACCCCATCTCTGAAGCCTCGACAATGATTTAACCCACGAAACCCACTCAAAAGTTTTGCAATATTTTATGGATTTTATCAGGTCCTAATTTCAATAGCAAATGGAATTGGGGGCTGATGAATTCAGTACAGCTCCCAAGAAATGGGTTGAATTGAGAATGAAGGTTCTAAAAACGTAAATGGTGATATTCTCAGGATTTAAGTGTCCATTTGGTGTAAAATAATTTAAAATTTGCGTACTCAATATGGCAGTACCGAATAGCATTGTCCAAGGAATCGAGCTAAATTGTCGCTAGTTCCCTCTTCCTCACTCTCAATAGATACTGTCCCCACCCCACAAATCATATATGTACATATACTTCTGGGCTCTTTAACATGTTATCTTTGTGTTTGTGTAGAAATGCATACAGGGAGAATAAAGGTTCATTCTGATTCTTGTTTTTAACAAATCAAGTTACCCATCAAATTCAAGAACCCTTCTCCACAATTCATGAAGACGACGCAGTTTACGACACACGAGGGCAGAACAATAATTTTCAGATTCAGCTCCCCAAGAGGAGTGCCACCATTATATTATGGAAATGGACTGGAGGAAGGCAACGAAATCACTATCTCTGACCTCGGAAGCATCTCCGAAGTCCTAAGAAAATCCCACCATTATCTGAACTGACTTAAAAAAACAAAACGTTGGGATGATCCCAGTGAATATTGATTGTGCAGAGATTAACAATAATGTTTGAGAAATCGTCATTTACAAAACAATGTATGCTGACATGGAGATATTAACGGATTCCATTTGCCACCTCATCTTTTCATATGCCATGTGGAACTTTTTTGCTAATTGTACAGATGAAAGTGACAATAGTGATGAATGAGTAAATTGATGAATAATTCAACGAGCATTTGGTAACTTTTTATTTTCGGTGAGAAAGTGGTAGCCAAGGATAAATTTCAATGGGCACTCATTTAATTAACTCATAGGAATACATATTTCTCAATGCCAATGAAACTTTAGCAATATTTCAAGGAAAATTGATTTTTGTTACCAAATTAAGGAAAATTAGGAATGTATTCAGTCAAGTAAAAAAAATTCATATTCGAATTTCACAGTTCTTCTATCATACGAACAAATTAAAGCTGGCATTATTGTTCTTTCAAATAGATACTAACAAATTTCAACTGAAAATCCTCTATATCAAATTTCAGATCCAAGCAAATTTCATAAAGTATTCACAGTTCTGATCTGAATTCATTTCATCAATGAGAACGAATCCGCCCCAGATTCATATCAGAACATCGACAACGGTAACCAGAGGCGTCAAATCAACCAAAACATTTTCACATTCAAATTTCACACATCTATCCTATAACCAAATTAGCGGTGTAATTCACAAACAAGTTTTTGCACAGGTAGATGATAGGAAATGGTACCTGAATGCCATGCTCTAGGCAATAAAGTTCCCAGCACGCATTCCCGACCTGAATACCGGCCTGGCCAATGTGAACGGAGATGCACTCTCTCATTTTGGATAGAAAAATCACAAGGAAAGGGGGAGAGAAATCAGAGGAAAATTAGAGAAAAACAGTTCGGCGTTTATCAAGACTCCTTTTTGTGAAGAGAAATGGAGTTGAGTTGTTAATTTATAGCGCGAGAAAAATGGGGGAGAGATAGAACGGACGGCAGATAGTGAAGGGCAGTTGAATTGGGCCCATATATTAGATGGCTTGGCCCAATTATTTTATAATATCCTGATTATAATCGAAGATTACTTGTATATTAGGGAAAATGATCAAGTGGAGCCCTTTTCATTTTTCAATTAAGAGTAAAATAAAATGAAATTACAGGAATATCATAAAGCCCTCTGATTTAAATAAAAAAAAAAAAAAAAAATTAGCAAATTTTAATAAAAATTGATGGAACGTATGATTAAAAAGTTGTACATTATATTAAATAATAACACTCCCTAGTTCGGCAAGCATCCAAGCAACTCTTTCAACTGTCGATAATCCCCCAACATGCTCAAGAACCAAGAGCAGACAACATGAGGGAAATTGCTTATAGAAAGAAGATAGGCTAATCAAAGAAAAATAATGAACGAGGAGCTTTCTAGTCGAACCCACCCAACCCAACTAAGAACCAAACCTAACTAACACAATTAGAGAACTTGCTTATAGAAAGAAGATAGGTCAATCGAAGGGAAAAAAAATGCGCAACAAACTTTCTAGTCGAACCCACCCAACCCAACTAAGAACCAAACCTAACAAACAAACACATTTACCTCATAGGACCTCAGAACCGCCTACGCGGACATTGTATAAATATGAATGCAGTGCTCACAAGTTACTTTTCTTCCTTCTCTCAAACAGCATACAAGATTTGTTAAGTTGATGCCGGACTCAAAAGCTCAGCACTGACAAGTGAAATTCACGGGATGACGGTGTTCAAAGCTAGCCTTAAAAGTGGTCATATATAGATGATGTAGTTGAATCTGTTTCCCCTGTTCTGTAAAACCACAGAGGATTCTCAATAGGATTTCCCGGAGCAGGAGAGGCAGCATTAGTAGCACAATTTCCAAATAATTTGATCATAGATTTATTTATAATCACGTACAAGGTTCCATTAGAAATATAGTACCACGTGATATGGTATCTTTCTACAAATTAGCCTCAAAGGGAGTTCAAAAGACCAATGGTCTATAGTAGATCATGTACGTGACCTATGATGTATAAATCCCAAAATAAAAACCGCAGTACAAACTTCCATGGTTCGATTGAACAAAGGCGGGGGGTGATAGTATGTAGTTACAACCTAGAACTCGTCCATGACCTTGTAAGATCGATCCATCTTCATATTCTCAGAAATAGAGTTGCTCAGCGCATCGAACTTGTATCAGGAGTCATAAGCTACCATTTCTGATCTCTGAACCTTTCCTACGCAAAGATATAGATCAAATGGCAGGTTTTGTGCCAGCCCATGCATGGGGATCATCATCATCTGCCCTGTGAATACGGATTTCTTGGAAGTAAGATATCCCAGTCCATATCCCGCGAATAAGCAAAATACTCACAAACACCGCACTCCCAAGGGTGCAAATTACCTGGAAAGACATGTACAGAAAAGGAATTAAGGGAATGGTACAACATCACAAATGACACCTCAGAATGTGCAGCCCAACTACGAGGTACATCAGCAAGTATTGCAATAACACATAAATGAATTTTTTTTCTAACTTAAGTTTAGTGTACAACAAGTTTGACATTCCATTATGTGTCAAAATCTGAGCCATTAATTGTTTAAAGTGTTGTTAAAATCAATGTATAAAAAGTTGTCACCTCATAACAGTATCATACTTGATGTACATGTAGCAAGATTGTTTTTTCTAGTACGACCACTCGATTGTCCATTTCTAATAAAAGTGTTGATCCAATTCTTGATCATGTTCTAGAATTGTATAACTCTCAGAAGTAAAGTGACTCTGGGAGCAATCTAACCTAGAAGAGAAACATTTACTAAGCTCTTTAAGGAAAGGTTAAAAATACTCCATTTAATATAGTTTGAAAGCCTTAAGCTGACAATAGCCTGAAGCACCAAAGATCTACTACCTACAGGTCATGATCTCAAGAACCGCTTGTAGTCGAGCAAACTATAATCAGTAAATGAAGTAAATCAGGTTCCAAGTATCAAATCGATCAACTTCATCATAAATCTGATAGGTGCTAGGCCTTGCCATGCCAACATGCCTTTCAGTCCAAATACACAACATTATGACCAATAGGAGAAACTCACAAATTTCTATGATGTTTACTAGAAAACTATGGCACCTTGCCAAGATTACAAAATCCTCACATCAGGTATCAATCAAATATAGTGGAAGAACCTCGTGATGGCCATATATGAAGTTTGTAGAGCCTTGTCACTTATACAAGGTTGGTTTCTATAGTCTCAAATCTTGAAAGAAAGTTAATTCACAAGAAAAGTAAATCATTACCTGTAGGAATGACTTCAGAACCCGCAAAAAAGTCAGAATTATTACTCCATTGACAGCAAATCCAACCTACACATAAAGAACAAGGGCTTCAAGTTAAAGAAAATAGTTACATAACCAAAACGGGGCTAAGAAACTAACACAATTCTTGGTTGACTGTTAGTAAGAGGTCTTCATCAACAACTACTTTTACATGTGTTCCCTACCATAAATATAGAGATAAACAAGAGAAAATCTGCTCTACCTTAAAGTGAAATGGCAAGATGGCTGAGTCAAAATATTATGATGAAAGGCATTAAAGCATTTTAGTAGTTCTTCAATCCTAAGTAAAAATAAATAAAAAATGAAAAACGGAATTCTATGTGGAAGAAGAGCATAGACTGTTCAAGTAGAAGTCAGAGATAAAGTCAAGAGGGAAAAAAAAGTTCCCTTGTCCGTAAAACATTTGATACTTATGATGGAAGATAAGCCTCCCAAACAGTCTGCCAGCAAGAGAATAGCAATAACATGCATGATAGATCTAAACATGGATTTCAAATACTCGAATGAGTCACATATTCGCATAGCTCTGGGGATGCACACTTTCAAGGTTGTCAGGTAAACAACAAAAATCTAATTTAGCCTCAGTTTGGTAAGAATTTATAAACGGTGTAATAATAAATAGATACAAATGAACAGTAGATAAGTGGACAGTACTTGTGGTCAATTGGAATGCGTGATTGAAAATGAAGTTTTACCATAGATAAGCGATTTATAAATTTTACCATACTGGGACTTATTTTACAATCCCATTCAAATGAACGTACATGTACGAATGTGCGTGTAGAAGTTGCCAACTTCACATTGTTTAAAATCAAAATATATTTGGAAGTAATATTTGCTTCTATTTTCAATGTCAAACTATAGCAAAATCCAAATGGAAGCAACCTGAGAAAAGTTTTCCAAGAAACCAAGTCAAGATAATGATTGCATAGAACTTGCTCAATAGATATCACGAAAACTATTGTGATACAGATCATGAGAATCTAGCACATTGAAGACAAGCTTTGCACAATTTTAACTTCTCATAACATGAACATCACCCCCACAGCTATAGCAAATCTAGTCCCCTGTAAGAAAATGATAAAATCAATATTCATGACCAGTAAAAGAGTTCTAATTGTGATTCCATAAATGTCCCAAAACTAAAATCAGCAAATGAAGCGCAGTAGCCTTAACAGTTAAACAAGTTCTGTTGAAGAAAACAGGTAAAGCCCCTCATCCTAGAACTACTACTAATTATCAAGATCATAAACCAATAAAAGGCAAAATCTTGTCAATTGAAAGTGAGAATATAATACGACCATGTTCGCGGCTACTCAAGTTAAATGAATTCTGAACTCAAGACCCAAAAGTTGAATTAATCTGCAGAATTTCGAACTGTGGATCGAGTTGACAAAATGTCCTTACCAATTGGGTTGAGATAGGGACAGGGAGAACAGATTGAACGGCCTTGCGTGCTTTTCTAGAGACCTTTCTGAAAATATTCTCTACGAACCTAATCAAAAGATCCAAACTCCTATCTTCCTCTTCCTCCTCTTCATCTTCATCATCATCTTCTTCTATATAGCCATAATCCCCCATCACTACGCCACTTCGAGGATTGACGCCCCTAGTCCGCCAATCATAAATCAAACTCTGTCCTTCCTGTTCAATAATTAAAAGGAGAATTACAACCATATCATCGTGCAAAAATATTTATAGACCGACGAAAGTGTTTAACCTGAAAGAGAGGAGCAGTGGGGCCGTGGTGCTGGATCTGAAGTACGGTGCGAATCGAGAGGTGAGAATGAGATGTTGTTCGAAAGGGGGAGGAGAGAGGGAAGTGGTGGAGAATGACGGCGGTCACCGCCATGAACTTACGGCGGCAGTTAGGAGCTCTCCGACTATGCAGTGCTGCTAGTCTGCTTGCTGCGCCAGATGGATTGACAGATAGCAAACACTTCCAAAAGAGCAGTGGGTTGCCATGCGTGGAGCCCATCTTCGATCGATGCGCGCTTAAGCCCTCTTTAAACCAAATCCTCATTTTCATTCTCATTTTTTCTAAGTCGCCCAATTTGTACAAAGCTAAGTTTAAATTGATTTACAAAATACGTGATGACAACATCTTGACCAATGATTTAAAAAACAGTTTTAAAATGAATGACATAAATCTTGCCACATTTGTACAAGTAGCATAATTATATATTTCAACTCATTTTCAACCACACATTCTTCAATAAAATAATATTTTTCATCACATTAATAATTATTCCTTCTTTTCGATCACATATTATCCATCACATAAAAAAATGTATTCTCTCCTAAAAATGTGCATCAAACACGCATAAAAATATGTTTTGTTTTTTTAATATTATTTTTAATTTTTAATCAATTTAAAAATTATATAATGATATATAAATTATAGTGTCAAATACAATTTTAAGAACTTCATGAAATGAATATATTTTCGAACAATAAACCAGATATATTTCAATAATTCTAATTGAAATATTTGAAGAGTTTTTAATTTTTATTAACTAATAAAAGATATGAAAATGATTAACTAACTTAATAAAATATAAATAACTATTTATATAATAGTACAATATATTACAATCAAATCAAATATACAATACACTGTAACCAAATCAAATGTACAATAATCGTGCTACAAGAACATCACCACGTGAGATTCTATTATTGAACAATTTAAAGTTTTTTCATTCAATCATCTACTTTTACATGCAATTATGTCAAACTTTCTGTTAAATCATTCTGACAATAACTTTATCCAAGGTACAATGTACTACAATACACTTTCATTGACTGCTAAATTAGCGCATACGTCCTATGCGTGGCGATTTTGCCACGTCTCGCTCCCTAGATGTCACCAAGAGCACGCTATTTAAAAAATTGGTAAACACTAATTGATTTTAGCATATTGAGATGGCGACAACTAATGGATTGAAATATGGTTGTTGTAAAATTTGGAGAGAGCAACACCAACAATGTTAAAGAAAGGCGAAAAAATCATTTATGAAAAGTTTTCTTGAAATATCTAATTGTTGTGGCATTATTTTGTGGGGTTTTTTACAAATCGACTTTTATGTTAATCCTACCCGAAATGATTGTTACAATTAGTATCATAGTGGACCTCATTGTGGGGACGACGCGACTTGAGAGATACTTCAAGTACAATATTAGTCCTGCTTCGGACATTGTCCCATTATAAGTCAGTATGAATTCTATTTAAAATGATTGTTACAAACACAAATTTCAAAGGATAAGATTTTAACAACTGAATTTTGTAAGTTCTATAAATGTACAATATTTTATTACTGACATAAAGGGATCTGGTGCACAAGATAGGTAAACATGTAAAAATGCAAGGGATCTAGAGGCAAAGAAATATTGATTTATTGGTTTCCAAAACCAAAGAAGATGAATTGAATATGAAGGCTTTTCTTATATAGAGTCCACAAGATTAGGCCCTGTTCTCTTTACCATTTTCAAGTCGTTTTCTATTTTCGATTTTCCAAAACAACGAAAACGCGTTCTCTTTCCCATTTTCGAAAACGCATTTTTGAAAACAAGTTAAAATTTTGTAAATAAAACACAAAACGATCAAAACAATTTTTCAAAATGTCAAAGAGAACACATTTTCAACAATCTCAAAATGGACACACAAAACACAAAACTCAAAATGAATTCAAAACTCAAAACACAAAATTGAAACACAAAGAGAACAGCCCCTTAGTGTTCGGAGCCCATAGTTAAGTTAATCGTCAAAAGCCCAGTTCCTGATTTGCAAACATCATCAAAAGTAGCTAATTCGTACATTCTTTTCTCCCATATGACATGTACAATGGAGTGTCCTATGCTACCGCCTATGGGTTGGTATCACAAGTGCATGTCGAGGATTTAGGAGGAGGACCATTCTTTGGGGTTGGGGAAAGTAGTCTCCTCAGCTACACTCCAAAGATGTTCCAATACTGAATACCCCTCAGAGAAATTTGGCGAGGAGATTCTGTCGAGCCCTTATCCTCGGCTTAGCTTTTGGCAATTATCTTGTCATGGCTTTGTTTCAAGATAGATTAGAGCCTAAGTGACTGTGTTTCTTTTTAACGACTATAAGCATCCGCATCTAACAACAGCGTAATGATCAAGTTGTAAGGTGTTGTTTTATAACTCTTATTAGTGTTGCTATTGTAAATTAATTGAATGTCAAAATGACAGATTTGGCTTATTGGGGTTTCATGAACTAAATCCCATGATTTTTTTTTGTAATTTGCTGGACAAGGGTCATTCAGAAATCATCAAAGAAAATAATGAGAGGCAAATTGCAGTTGGTCCCTAACAGATTAGGTCACTCTTTAACATTCACAGATGCACCAAGATGACCTCGAATGCAGTAGGATCACGGCCGCAGTAACCCGTGTATGGCAATTAGTCTCTGTTCCGAGTGCATTGGAGAGAACACCAGTCTCCTAGGAAGGTCGTAGAATTCCTTTCGAGTAAACCAGAAGGGATGGTACGTAGCGTGGTCCAATGACCATGAAAAAATGACATTCAAATGCTATGCATTTTAGAACGCGAACACGCCGTGCAACCAGTTTCATTTCATGTTCTAGCGACAGATACGGCAAAGATACAACTACCAAGAAAATGAAAACAAGAATATTTTCTCCGAAATCGATCCCTGTTGCAGGAATTTAAAACACAATGCAAGTAAAACCTTCATCTACCAATCTCATCTCTCTAATCAATAAGCAAAACACAGCATGAGATAATACTAGAAAACATATTTGATATATGAACAATAGAACATTTTATAATGTCAAACCATAACGACAAAGCAAACTCATATATTCTTAGAAAATAAGAAAATGAACTCACGGCTAATGACATTAACATATGCCTCTAAACTATTAACTTGTGGCCTCCAGTCATAACTAAATGAAATTTTGGTTATTAGTTCCTCCCAGGTTACAAAGGGGTGAAAAAGTTCTCCTTCCCGGCAACATTCGCCCACGATCCTCGAAGAAAGGCCCAATGTCATAGGGCCCACCTCTAATTTGTGGTATCCAGGGAAGCATATATGGAAAACGAGGCCTCGGCCTATCTAATCTACGACTAGCGCCAAACTTCCTGTTTTTCCAAGTCCTCGCGAATGCATTTTTCCAGCCCCCACGTGCTTCTACTCCCTCAGCTCCAATCTGCTCAGCGTGTTTCAATTTCCACAAGTCATTATTCGATGCCAAATACTGCAGTCCCTCTACTCCAAACTGCTCAGTAAATTTCAGTTTCCACAAGTCATCACTTGATGCCAAATACTGCAATTCCGAGCACACACAACTCACTTTAGCTACGTCGACGCCAGGTAGTAACTCCAAGATTTTCAACTTAAGATCAGTTGGCAGCCGCATAAAACATGGTGGCAGTTCAAACCCAGTCTTTTCACATAAATCAATCAACAATGGCAATGCAAGATTATCCTTCATAGACCTCCAAAAGGTAAATACCTCTTTCTCAGGTGATGTACCCATAAAACCGCCGTCACTGATATTCTCATTTAAACCGCAATTTGCCCACACAACATTCAAAAAGGGCACTAGTTTCTCTTCATTCAGTCGCACCCAATGCGTGCCAGATTGCCTTGCCCCATTAGCTAATGAGCCATAAACATTGATGAATTTTCCCAAACTCTGAAATTTAAGCACAACGCAATCAATTGGATTACCACCAGCATGACTGACTATTCCCGGGAGCGTATAAAACAATGATAGCCTGAAAGAAGTCGAAGGCCATTCAGCCTGGAATTGAAATCCATTAATTTGCTCGTTCAGATTCAGATCAAACCGGATAAAACCAGACTCCAACAGAACTGCGTGAATAGCAATAACTATCAATTTGTGATCACGACCACTGTCATCCCCCAATTCTTCTGTAAACACTTTCCTTAAAAACCCTGGCACAGAAAAAGACTTCTCAACAGCCTCCACAACAAACCCATCATTGCTATCACCACCACCACCACCATCAACCTCCATGAAATCCACTGATTCTCCCATCTGCGCACTCGAATCTTGGGCTTTCCATTTTCCGGCACTCGAATTCATACCCTCAGAATTCTCGTCTTCAACTAGGGCATTTTGAGAACTTCCAGTATCCTCAGTGATAATATTTGAGTCCGCACGCGAGGCATTCTGGGAATTTGAACTCCCGACGGGCTCAGGCTGAGGATTATGAACAGGTTGTGGCGATCGTGACCGTAAATTAGTGGTAACTAGGGGAACTTGAGTGTTCTGCACAGAATTAGCTTCGACGGTTAAATAAATAAGGTCCCCAGCTGTGATGCCGAGGGATTGGAGGGAGCCTTCGCCGTCAGGGGACGTGGGTTGGAGCTCGTCAATTCGATTAAGAGAAAGACGAATGGACGCAGGCGGGAGAGAATTGGCTATGGTTTGGGATATGATTTGTTTGAGTTGAACGATATTACATGGATTTGGGACCTCAATTTTGAAGGTTTCTTTGGATTCGATGGATCTCAATCTCAGTTTCATGGCGTTGATGGGGAAGGAGCAAGAAAATGGAGCTAGGGTATGGAGTTTCGGACGGTCGATTGGTTATACATATAAAGTTCAATAGGCGGTGGGGGCATGCTTTAAGCTTGCTTGAGTCAAGTAACATTCCCTAAAAGTTTCACTTCCTCCGTCAAAGAATGTTTGGAATTTTTTTTTTTTCGTCCATGCTATATTATGGTCGTTTTCGCTGAGAGTATAATAGATTTTTTAATTTTCTAATATATTCATATTTAATTGGCTTTGATATTAATAAATATAAACTATTCATATTTTAATCATTATTTAATATTTATGTATATTATGAAAAATGTTAAAAAAAAAAATTAGAACTTGTTTGAGCCTCATTTTAATTTAAGAATATATTTTAGAATAATAAATTGATAGAGAATGCGTGATTAAAAATAAAAAAAAAATTTGAATTGCTTTTAATATTATTTTATTGAATGATGTGTAATTGAAAATAAGAGAGAGAAAAAATGTATTTTGAAAAATAATGTGTATCAAACAAGGGTTTATATTTTTAACTATATTAAGGCCCTGTTTGTGCTACATTATTTTTTAATTCTCATTTTTCTACTCATTTTCAATCACACATTTTTCGATAAAATAATATTTTAAATCACATTAATAATTTTTTTTTTTTCAACCACATATTTCTCATCACATCAAACAAAAAAATGCATTCTTGTGGAAATAATGTGGCTCAAACTAGGGCTAATTATATTTTCTTAATTTATATGAAAATAAAAACAAACATATCTTTGTGGGACGAACGGAGTAATAAATATTAAAGTGACTTAGGACATTTCGATATCACTTCATTTCCTTTTTGGTTGAGGGTCCAACCCTTCAACATCTTTAAAATCGGAAATCTGGATATTTACATGGTGGAAAACTACCGATATATATGTGAAATTTATGTTGGAAATTGGTTTTAAAAATTGAAAATTTGGTTAAGTGTCAAAACAAAAAAAAAAAAACTTGGAAAGGTGACTTTTGTGTCAACTTCGACCAAAAATTCAAACTTGATCCGATGGTCAAATTACAACTATAAATAGATTAACTTGTTCTACTCGTCGAGTATATCGTCATAGTATATTTGGAATCTCAAAATCTATTTCGGATGAATGAGAAATTGCGGTCCAAAGTTGGAAAGAAAATAGAGAAAATTGTCAGATATTTGCCTAAGTGTGTCACCGCCTAACGTTGGGCTGTCGCTCGAGCAACAGGCTAACGACGAAGTCATTGTTTTTATCGCTCGAGCAAGACGATGGTGACAGGCTAGGAAAAGTGAATGGCGTGACATTTGGTAAGAGTTTAGGGCGCGACACCTCATTCACAACCCCACATCATATATATATATATATATATGATCTCTTGGACGTCCATTAGGCATCCCATATCATATTTGCATTGAACATTGCATAAAAACTCGTGCAAATTACTTTCAAATTCATTCAAAATCATTTTTTTCTTTGTAGAGAAAAACTCCGTCGAAAGTTCGTCGTAACTTATGGTTTGAAGTTTCCACCATAAGTTGAAGCAATTGTATCTTGGGGGACAAGTGCCGTGAACTGTGAGTATCGTTGCAGGACAATTTTGTCTTAAAGAAAGAGTGAAAATCACTTGCCTCGAATTGTTATTCTTCTTCTTTTTTATTTCTTGGTTGTCCTTTGTTTTCATTTATAGTTTTCATAATACGTTTCAATCACCTTGTTATATTGTTTAGTCACGCTCATGCGGATTAAACTTTACTTTTTGTTTGTTCAATATACGATAATCCTTTCACCCGAACTTATGTTTAGCCCGCGTCGCCAATAATTTATACTTCGCTTTCAGTTGAATTTAAGATAAACGAAATAGTTTGATGATTTTGATATCTAACTCTGAGTCATGTTTAATATCCAAGTTGATGATTTGGGTCTCATAGATTCACTGATTTGATTGAGACTTAAAAACTTTATTTTTGAAAGTTCATAGCTTATAACTACACTACTTGAAAGGTTGTGAGCCTACCCCCTAATTTCTCCTTTATTTTTGGGAAATATCACTTGTACATTCTTTATGACATGATAGTTGACATTGTGTGTATTTGCAAGTGTTGATTAACTGAAAAAACTGTTAAAAAAATTTAAATTTTTCAATGACGTATTGTCATGTGGCACAATATAAAAAGTGACGTAGAAGATAATATAGCAAATTCTTTTTTTTTTTTTAATACATAGCTTGGGTTGGGCAAAAAAAAAAAAAAAAATCGCTTAACTAACTTATTCTACCTGACTCGGGTCGATTTGAGTTGGCTTTTAGAAATTAGATGGCTAGGTTTGTTTTACGCAAATATATTAGACAGTTAGATCGGGTCGATCAACGGGTTAAGCAATCGACCCAAAACCGATGCGATGATAATTATTCATATATTTAATTTCTTAAACCTAATCCCAAACCCTCTACGAATTTCCTCCCAAATCTCGAGTTGGACCCGAACCTGACCCAATCAGAAATGTGCCCACCAATACACACAGTACTTCAAACAGCACACCATCTCGATAATTTATGCAAGATTAAGACAGGAATGAAGCTTGAGATAGAATTGCAAAAATGTGTGAAGGCAGGAGATGGCGTGCATAATTTACAAACTAGTAAATTCTCAATGATAAACCTTAAAATACTTAGACAAGTATTTAATGTTCTAAATCTCAATATATACTCTTATCCTTTTGTCTTCATCGCCCGTTCATGTACACAAGGTTGTCAGAATAGTAATTGTGGGTCGAATCGATGGACGTGTCTTGCGGATTGAATTGAGGATAGTATGATAATGAATTAAAGTATTCAAAAATATTAAAAAGGGATTTTAAGAAACAATTAACAACTATAACTAGCTTAAAACAAGAAATGAAAACAAGTTTTCAATCAACAATTTTTGTAACCTTTAAAAAAATGATTTGCAGTACTCATAGTATCTACGTGTGATTAGGAGTTTTTGATACTATAAGTTGAGAAATTATATTGAATTATATTTGTAACTTTTTTTCTTTGTTAAGTCGTAAATATTTCACATTAAATAAAGTTCAAATGGAGTACATTGACGAAAGATTTGAGCTCTTGCATGTGTTCAACCAGTAAGCACTAAGCAGACGTAAACTTATTTATGTGAATCGAAGTGAAAAAATTGTAGTGGAGACTATTTTGAGATGATGGAAAAAAGGATATATATATCCTACGGGATTGTGTATGGTTCTACGTGATTCTGTTCGACCTTTGTTACGATTCTACTGTGATTGCGATTCTGTTTGCGATCCTGATCCTTTAGAATTTTTGGGATCATATATAAGATTGTACTAACATGTGATCCGGATTGCGATTTTGATAAACCATGATCTTACCAACCTAGGCCCTAGTCTGCTCATGTGGAAGCCAAGCATTAACTACAAATGGTTTCAGCTTTCTTTATCTCAATCAACATTATCAGTGAAATAGAAGCTTGCAATTTCGGTAAGAATAAGGGCATTAATAGTGCATTATCTGTAATCTATATCTCAATAATTTATACTCACTGTAGAAGTTGGTTGCTAAATTTTGTGAGGCCCAAATTTCTGCTTATCTGCTGCCAGTTGGATTGTCACTGAGGCCCAATTTGTCGGCCCAAAATGCTGGTCCAGTAAGTGGAAGAATCTGGAATTCGTTGAATATGTTTTTAAATTGAAAATGCCTCTTTAATGGATGACTGGCATGTGGCCGAATATGCACCGTTGGATGATAAATTGCCCTTGTTTCATATAAATACTGGCTAATGACTTTAGGGTTTTCATCTTCTTATTAAAAATTCATGTAGCTTTCTATCTTGTTTCATCTTCTCTGTATTTTTTAGTGTTTTTCTCTGTACATATTGAGTGATTGTAATGGAGAATATATGGTGTTTTCTCTTGTGTGAGATTACACTTTCTCGAGAGAATTTCTGTAAGTTGAGAGAGATCAGAGAGCTTTGTTTTCTTGTAATAGGAACTTTTTCTATTTTTGGCGATGCTAGCGAATTTGAGATTAATTCTAACGGATGCTCAACGGGGGTTAGGCGTTACATGAGGGTCGTCGAACCTCCAGGGCTTTGGCCAAAAAAATTCTTTGTGTTCGTCTATTTCTTGTTTTCTTTCCTTGTGTATTTTACTTTAAAGCATTGAGTAGTCGATTCAGAATATCTGGGACCAACACTTCTCTTTCCATAAAAATAGACTTTCTTTCCTTTCTCATTGTCCCAAATTATAGGTTACTTTTTTGTTTAGAGTATAATTAATTTCTTAGTATTCAACAAATATGAAATGCTCTCATTTAAACCACTAGTTAATGTATGAATATATTAGAAAAAATGTAAGAACATTTTTATTTGATTGTTTGACACGAATATTCATACAATTATTAAAGGGTTCATTGAATATTGATACACCACCATACTTATCTTCTTATGAATTTTTAATAAGAAGATGAACATAAGAATCGGATATATATGATTCATGAACATAAACTAGCTAGTCCCTACAGGCTACGAGTATTAATACGAGTCTTTGATTGTATTTTGAAGACAATTGATAGTTTGAACATTAATCTAATTTTCTTGAGAGATATTGTGCTTCACTTGACACCTTTGACCTTTGTCTAAGATTCAGATAATTAAACAATACAAGTTGTCTTCTCATTGAAGCTTAGATGATCTTCAGTAAACAGAGATACTAAGGTCTTATTAAAATTTCGATAAAAACTTCATTCGTTTTGAAAATGGTAAGAGGAGGATTGTTAGAGAATATTTTCAAATGATAAACTTGGATTTTTGTCATGTGACATTGGTCGAGAAATTCGACTATTAATAAGGTTAAAAGATGAACTAAGTGAAGAATCAAATATTTTGGTGCAAGAAGGCCAAAGTTCAGGCATTTACTTCTTGTAGGAGTTATGTCTGCACTAGCAGGTTGATGCTGGGGCTGAAAATCAGAATTTGATCGGTTTTCTTGTTTTTCCTTATTTTTGAGATTCTTTTTAAGTATTTGAAATTCTAATCCAAATTGAGAAGTCACCGTTGAAAAAGTTGCAACTTAGAGTTACAAGCGAAATCTATATATAGACTCAACATTTTTGGATAGTCCGGAAGGACAAAATACAAACTTCGAGTATATGGCTTCTTCTCTCTTTGGTGTTCGGGTTGTTTTTGTTAGCACACGATTAAAAAAACATATGCGGTTCTTTAGTATCTTAGAGGTGTATTTGTTTTTCCGAGTGTATGACCACGAAATCTAATCTTTACTCTATGCTAGTTTATTGGATTACTGTAATGCTTTGCTTGGATTGTTGTCTTCGCATTGTAATTTGTCTTCTGAACTCTCATATATACTGATTTTTATTGTATTTATTAATACATTAAGGTAAGTTGATGATGAGGATGTTATGAATGTATCGGCATAGTTGGAATGTCACGGTGCATCTACTGATACTTATTATTCAATCTCATTCTATGAAAATGTTACTTTTTGCTTATTTCGACTCCCCTCATGATTAGGCATGGAAGTTAACATGATTGATCGACCATAATTATTGTTTCTTTCATTCAGCAATGATGTTGCATGATAAACATTAGGTATGAATTCAACATAATACCTAAATTTAGAACTTATATAAGAAGGTTTTTAAAATGAAAAATAATCTTCTACTGATTTTATTCAAAATAAAATATTATTTTGAAACCTTACAATTCAAAATATTCATACGTTATATTTATTATAATAGTCCAAAATCCGTCATTGATTTCAATATTTTAATTTTTTAATTCACACCGATGATATTTTCCACCGAAAAGAATAATCGTTATTTTCTTTTTCAAAATAAAGAAAAAGTTAGTCAACTATTTATTGATAGTCTCTTGCAGTAGAATAGGGAATCAATCTAAATGCTTTTGGCTAATGAAAAATACCTGAAGACTTCTGTTTCGTTTTGGTAAAAAAATAGATTTTTATCAGATTTTGATAAAAAATGATTAAATATAAAATTGAAAATTGATGAAAAATGTGAGTCCCACAAAATGAATTTGAATTTATTTTTTTTAAATGGGGTCCGACAGGAAGTTGCACTACATTGGTCAAAGACGTGTGATTGCATCAAGAAATTTGTCAAATAAATCTTAAATTTGTCCCAGGTGCACCAACTTTTCTAGAGATTACTAGAAGAATCGATGAAATGACTTGTCTGAAATTTCAATTTTTGACTTGTACAAGCCATGTTACTAATTATTAATATACATCTATAAATAAATAAAATAGCCTCTTGTGGGTTCATCTTCACGGTCAACCATGTTTAGTAAGACAAATCGAAGAATTAGAAGGAAATAAAAAAGATAAAATGTCTTGCAATTCGCGAGATTTTTTTAAAATCCATCGATGAGATACACACGGAAAATATGCAGATCATCATTAGGACCAAAAATGGAAGATTTAGTTACGATTAGAAATTGATTTTGTCTCTTCAGCCCCACAGTTTAAATATTATGGTTGTTGTGAAGTAGTAAAGCGTATTAATCACGCCTTTAAATTAGTCTAGTTACTTTTGCAAAATGAGATAAGCCTACTTATTAATTAATAATCTATCAATAGTTAGTTCCTGATGGCCTTATTGATTGAATAATTATGGAATGCTTAATTTTTACCGAGTTGATTTGAACTTCATTTTTATTATGAAGAATTTTCAATCACCTCTGATTCACGCGTGTGAATTTTTCTAGAATGAATGATTTTTTCTAATATCTTTAGTTGTTTATAATAAAAATGACATGGCATTTTTCGATCAACTTAAAAGGAGAATAACGCTTGCTGGATTTATTTTATGAGAATAAGATTGTGGTATTTTTGACAATTTTTGTAGTAGTGTTACAGAGAATTGATTCAAATCGACCTTTTTCGTAAGCTTTTACCTCCTTATACGGGCCACTAGACTAGAGCTTAATACCTTTATCATGTCAAGCTATATTGTCCGACCTAGACATTTGTACACCACCTCATTGGAGAAATTTGATTGACTAGAGAGTTTGGTGGGCAGTATCATCGTGATACCTAGGCTATAGGCTTGCCTTTTAGACTATCACGACTCTCTTTTGATTGGGGGTCGAGGGAATTGCAGCCATCTTAGAGATAAAATTGTTACCTTTTTAACTGAAATTGTTTCTTTTTTAAACAAAAACAAATAGATAATTTACAAAAGCGCATGTCTATTGAAATGTATATGAGTCCATTGTAGAATTTATTGTTTTTGAAATGATAATTATGCCATTGTAAATTGTAGTAAAACCTATTTTGATGAATTTTACCCTGTTAGAAATTTGAGATGCCATTATCGACAACTGTAACCAACTCGTAGGTGATCTTTTTGCAACAAACTGAGCACTTTTTGATACTTCTACCATCACCAAATCGATTTGATTTAATTAGAACACTCAATAAACCATCACGGGGCATTGCACATTATACATATGACCCTCAAGATTGTGTGACACACAAAAAGATACCTAACTGCACATGTGAGACGATATTAATGACGAGAGTTGGATGCAGAAAACCATTTTGAGGCCAATTGATACAAAACCACAAGATCTATAACCATATGTCAATTCCTCAACAATATGGTTGCCAATATAAAATTCTAACCAAAGAAGCTTCTTTCGCCTATTTATTGCCAAAATGTCGTGCTTATACTTTTCCATCTACATTCTTACTTTTCATTTTCTAACCAACCCCACGATTACTATTAGTCAACTCTCCATAGGTACATACTTTCATTACTTCAACTTGTCATTGGTTTGTAGGCTAGTAGCTTTAGAGTGCCGTACGTTGAGTTGTTTAACATCTAGCCCCTGTTTGATAAACGTTATCTCAAAATATATTCTTTTAGAACTCGTTTTCAATTACACAGTTTTCAATAAAATAATACTTTTTATCACATGAGTAACTTTTCTTTACTTTTTAACCACATATTTCCCATCAATTTACTATTTAAAATACATTATTTCCTCAATAATATCCATCAAATACCCTCTAGTCTTAAACAAGATTAAATGGTATCGTGAATAAGATTTAAGATTTTTTTTTTTACTTTTTAATACCGTTTAGTGGTCTTCGATCTATCTAACTCGATATGTATGCCATAAAATATTAAAAGAACGACTATTTTATTTACTATTTGTATAAAAAAATAGAGTTAGGCCAAAATATCTGTACAATCTCCATGATCGTTAACATGTATATTGATGCATGCGGTCAATAAATCATTCTATGGACCCTATTAAGCATGAGAGAATTCATTATGATAAATAATGCACTGCAGAATGTTGGCGCCTAAAGACCTTAACACAATGAATCTAATCATATGTTCCACTAGGGTTCACATCCAGTGGGAATTATCTTTTCTTGACTTTTATACGTAATTCAATTTATTAAGTGAATTTTTAAAGTTTATTATTTTAAAATAACGAAACAAAAAATGGACTAAACTATTGAAACTCTACTTGTTCTTGAGAGATAATAGTCTTTTAAATTCAAATGAATATTAAATTGAACAAATTTAGAATTCACATTACAGGACTTCTGCTTTTGCTTCTGCCTTCTTGTAGAATCTTTTTGTCAATCAAAGCGCTTTTAAAAAATAAGAACATATTCAAAAGTAACTTCTTAATTTCAAAAGACGCTTTCGATTTTTAAAATTCCTACCAAATGATCCCTTACTATTTGAGGTAGAGTGAATGAAGGAAGGTAATTTGGATAAATTGAACAAGAGTACTAGAGGAGAGATGGACACTTGGAATATCCAAACGTATCTCCTAGTTTTTTCCTTTTTTTTTTTTGGCCACAAACCAAAAAAAATCTTCTAGAATTCTTCTTCATATCTATATTCAACCGTGTAAAGAAGGCCAACCATTTCTTTATCATTTGCTATCTAAATTGATGACCTTCATAATTATTTTTTGTAAGGATATTGACCATTTCATAATTTTATGTGACATAATTGCCCTTCCCATCTTAACACACTATAAATTCATTGCCCTTCAGTCCTCCCAACAACATTCATAGCCATAACACCGGAGAACATGTCTAAGGTCACAACATTGTGTATAATAACCACCCTCTTATTTCTAACGTTGTCGCATACTCGTGCACGACCGGAGCCGACATTTCGTGACGTCACTCCCTTGGAAACTCATAGAGAGGTAAGTTTTTATAAATCATATTAAGATTATAAAGTGTTTTATTTATAAGTTCACGAATCCTATCGTGTTATTTGATTATTGATTATTTTATTTACTTGTGTTAATTAGGATAGTGAAGAACATATGGTAGATGTGGATCAAAAGAGCTGCGATGGAATTGGAGAAGATGAATGCATGATAAGAAGAACCCTTGAAGCTCACCTTGATTATATCTATACGCAGAAACAAAAGCAACCATAACCATTTTTTTTTTCCTTTTTTTTCCTTTTTTTTTTCCAGTTTGTTTCTACGTATGTTAGATTTGTTGTGCTATTAAATTTTAATAAACTCTATTTAGTCAAATGAAGTTGAACGATAATTTGTGTGTTATTCATTGATTAAAGCGTAGAGTTGTAAGACTATATATATAGGCTATAAGAGATGAGGTACTAATGTAATATCCTAGGTTAAAAAACAAAGATACGATTATAATTAATATTGTTGGATATAAGCTTCTGCGGATGATGAGGAGATGAAATAGAGTCCTGGTGAAATTGAGCTTGCTTGGATGGCCTCAAGCTTTGGAGATAACCTTCTACCGATGATGAGGAGATGTGATAGATCGTTCTAGTGAAATCGAGCTTGTTTGGATGAGCTTAGTAAATTAGGCAGCAGTGTCCTCACGTTTATCTTCAACAAATAATTCAAACGATTATAAATTTTCGGGCATGATGAAACATTGAAACTGAGAACTTGATCTTGTTATGGTAGCTTATATTTACATTAGTATCATCTAGTACATTCAAAACTATGAGTTTTGAGTAAGATCTCTCCTAACCACCAAAGTCGGAATTTCCTTAATAAGGTAATAATCAAAGTTTATGAAATGAGATCAAAACAAAGTCATAATTTCAGGCACTCGACAATTTTTCTCTAGGACCAACCTCTTGTCTCAAATGAACCAAACCATGAGACCACGTTGATCGAACCAAGAATCATTCGTTATTTTCTTGTGGAAGTATATTAAACTGCTAATAATTAATTTGGCTAGTTGAACCCACCTGTCTTATTTTCCTTTGGCATGAATTTTTACCAAGATATAGAATAGAGGATCACACGGCCCCACTTGGAGACAACTTCATTACGAAACGAAACCAAATTATAGACATTTCCAGCAAGCTTACTTTTAGATCTTTGATGTCATCACTAGCTCACTAATGGAAGATATGATATGATCTCTTTTTTTTTTTCCTTTTTTTTTTTTGGGGTGTGAGAGATGAATGCATTATGTTCTTTATTTCTTTGGACTCAAGTTTAAAACGGTCAATTCCCTAAGATCTTACGTATAATAAAAGTAATAGTAACTAACGATATGCTTGTGCAATAGTAACTCGCGAGAGTTTGAAGCGACTATTTTTTGAAATTTGATGTTTTGTACGTATCAATAGCAAGACAAAGAAGGAAAGAAAAAATAAAAATAAAATTTGGGAGACGGAAGATTGAAGAACTTTTCGTCACAATTTGTCAACTCGACTCAAGCTAGAGTGGTAGGGTAGGGGAGTTGTTTTGATTGAAATTTTATTTCTAATATGGATGAATGGATATTTTATGTACTTTTGAAGTGAAACGAAAAGGACTATTGATACAAAGCTCAAAAGAATGCCATTATTTTTTACTCTCTTTAAAGGAAACTTGTACGTTTGGCCATTTGTTGGGCCTCGTAAAGAAAATTCATGGCAATTGTAATTAATTACTAAATTATAATTACTATGTTAATTAATTTGCACGTTTAGGGATTGACATGGTCATTACAATAGGGATATTTTTGGCTAACTTATTGACAAATAACATTAGGAAAAAAAAAATCTCTTTTGGCTAAACCATTTCACACATGATTCCTCGACGAAATTTGGTGAAGACGAGATATTGTAATTTTCTTATTTATGTATTCTTCGTCTTATATATATATATATATTTTATTAGTTAATCTTGAAATCGTTTCTTTACTCGAAATTTTAAAAAAAAAAAAAAAACATTTTTCCTTTATCTAAATTGTGGTTTTCAAATAGAACAAATGAGTTACAATTGTGTTATTAAGAATGTCTGCGCCAGTTTGTTACTTTTATTGCTTGATGCTATAATGAATTTCGTTTGTTGTATACTTACGTTGAAATATCCATAAGTTTCGCTGATCTATAAGTTACATATTATTTGTCAGGTAGAAATCTTTGCATCTTCTCGTGCTGTTCTAAAATGTTCACTTTTTTTCGGCATTCGACCTTTTTTTTGCTTTTATCTTTGTCAATTTGTTTTCTGAACTCGTGTTGCTCCTAAGACGTAAACATGATGAAAATCAAAAGATACTCGAGTTAATTACTAGCACTTGTGTAATAAATAGACAATAGATGTTGGACACACCCGTACTTAACCTTTAGCTAGCCCTAGAGCAAAACAGAACTAAACTACGATATGATGATGAAATATTAAGCAGATAATGGACTTGTGCAAACTGGTTGAACTTCCTACCATTCATGCCTTAAAGCTATGTTCAAGGAGTTAATCTAACAAGAACATTGAAATATTTGCTTAAAAGAAATTAAAAAATTATCATATGCTCGATTCTCCAAGTGTGTGCTCATAATCAATTCCCAATATTACTTTTCACTTAGAAGGAATGAGCAATTAAGAATTCTCTTTAGGCTTCTAAATTTTCAATCCCGAAACCCAAATAGTCAATTATTTTGCTCCCTTCATTTGAATAGTTCTGCTGGATTTTGATACTCAATAAATTTCGGGGCGATGATTTAAACGTCGATTATATTTTCACATGCTTCGGCCGATGTCGATTTGATTACCAGCAATAAAGCCTAAAGACTCGACCCGAAAGCGACGTGGACCGTTGGAAGTAGCTTAATACGACGTCATGTTTTTCGACTTAGTTTCAGGATATGTTCTTCACTCATCCGTGTAGGTTTGGGTGTCATTCGAATAATTAATGGCAAGCTTTGTATTGCGTATTAAAAAAAAAAAAAAAGAACTGTTTAATGCTTAGTTCAAAATAACAAGTCAAAGATCATTAGTAGAATAAGATTTAACAATCCGATTTCGTTTTCATTTTTAGATGTCAGTTTAATTAAAATTCCATTTTAACATCAATTCGACTCATCTAGGTCATATAACTAAATATAAAAATAAGATTAATTAATTCCCTAAGTAATTATTTTTATTAGAAGGGAAAAAAACTGAGAGAAAAAAGTAAAGTAAAAATCAGCAAAACGAGGACCCCTTCTTCCCTCTGCCGCATCAATATTGATGTATAAAATAACAGTCAATCTAAAACATGGAAAGAAACTCAAAAATACCAAGAGATAGAATTTAATTAAAAATTAAAAGATAAAATCAAGACATTACGACATTATGTATTTGTTATAAGAAAAACACAACCTTGAGAATGTGTGGAGCACACAAGGGTGAAGCCAGAAATTTTTTTCGATGCGAGTGAAGTTGTCAGTTGGAATCGATGGTCCGTAAAGTTAGCGGACCCAAGATTGAAGCTCACCAAATCTATTTGAGTAAATTTCACTAGAATGCCAGTTTTTGGAGAGTGTCTGTGGAGAGCAGAGAGAGTATAGGGTTGATTAAATGGTTCGGAATTGGGATCATGGTTTAAGCTAGGATCTGTATTTCAACATAACAATACAACTTAAAAGCTTGAGCATAAATTAACGGGTTGGGATTAGGATTTAAAAGTTACTGAACTACAGGATGGATCCAGGATTTTTTGTAGGGGGACCGGAAAAACTTAACAAAGTCAATGTAATTAAAATTCACACGTATTAATAAAATTCATTAAAGAACATTATTTATTTAAATCGTTCCCGACAAGGATTTGAATATAGATCGATTTTCTCAATAAGTTCTCTTTCTTTAAAAAGTATCATACAATCAACAAGAAAATCATCCTTCATTTTGTTGCGAAGTGTCATCTTACATGTTTCATTGTTGAAAATGCTCGCTCAGTTCTTGCGATAGAAACATGTAATATCAATACTAGACGATTCAATCTTGTCTCCATAATGTAACTCTTCAACCTTTCACTCTCAGTTAACTGTTTTGTATAACTCAGCAAGTGTAGATATTATTAATCGAGACTCACCCTTTGAAAACTCAGAATTGAGAAAAAAAAAACATCATAATTGACTAAATAATATAGATTTCTACTTCAAAGAATTAAAATAATTAGATTCTTAAATCTTAATCATTCTCAACACAAAACCCTCCCGACTTCATCCAATGAACAAAACCAGCAAGAAAAAATGTACTTTGAAGGGAGTCGACGAGAGAAAATATCAAATATAAATTACTAAACCAACAAGAAAAAATAACAACTTGCAGGCAAACCTTTGTAGTGTGTTGACGAGAGAAGATTTGAGGTATGTGTAAATTTCAATTTCAATTCTATTTTTAGGGCTAATCTTTGAAGAAATGAGGATTTAGAATTTGATATAATGAGATTTGGGTTGGATTATAAAAAATAAAAAATTGGATTGCACTTTCAATTCTATATCTAGCAATTTGGTTTTAAAAAAAATGATGGGTTTACTTGGAAATTGGAATGGGCGGAATTTTCTAAATGGGTTTGTACAAAAATAATAATAATAACTAATAATTTGAATTTGGGCTGTACTGGACTACAGCTGGTCCACTAACCCCCACCCCGGTCTCTGCTGGACTACATGAATATTTTGCACGAGCCCAAAACTATACAAAAAATAAATAAATAAATATTCAAAAATAATCCATAGGCCCAAAGTTCAGTGCAAGCGGATGTCTACTCTAGACTTAAGGTGACTCTGGGGAGCACATAGGAAGGGATAGATTTCTTATGTGTTGTAGAAGGCAAGCTTGCATACTTTAGTTTCTTTTCGTTAAAATCATTGCACTTAATAAAAAGAGGGAATGCTAACTGGACTGTTCATTCTTAATTTTATTTTCTTATGTTAGTCATGTTTACTAGAACTTCAACTATTAGTAATAAGGTTTTCATTGTAAACATCTTTGTCCCCTCTCACGGCTATCTCTTTCTCTTTCTAATCTCTCCCCTTTCTTCTATCTTTTTCCCCTCTTCTCTTCTCCATCACTTCTCGCTTTCTCTTTTCCTCTATACATTTGATTCTAGTTTGATTACATCTCTGGTTAGTTTGGTACCAAAGTCTACTCTTTCCTTCAACCAAATTTTTCATCATGCATTTAAATTTACGAAGTTCTTCGCCATGTACACCGTTCACGCACACATACTATTCATCTACACATTTCACATCAGTACTATTTTGGCTACTTAATGTTGAGCTCATCGTGCATCCCAACTAGGTTGGCATCTACTAATAAGCTCCACAATCAAATAGAGATAGAATCATATTAAAAATGAATATAGAATGCATAAAGTTCACATGTTAGAATGGCAAAACAAATAAAACTTGGCAAAATCTGTTGACCTAAAAAAATATGTCAACAAAATCACAATCATCTACCCTCAACGCAAATATCACTTGTACACTCCAACACACCATTAGAAGGTAAAGGTCGTTGGTTGAGAAAAATGTTAGATGACCGTTTGCATTCCAACGATCAAATAAACGATCGGACAAAATATAAAGAGTGCAAGAGACGGGAGAGGGAGTTTAACTAGGGTTAGAGATTTCATACCTTAATTGTGAAATTAATCATATATATATTAAAATGAAAATGGGCCATGATGCTAATGGGCCTAGTCCGAGTCCAAGACCAAGACGAGGTTGTTTGATTCAATATACCTAATATGAAGTTGTTTAATTAAATAGTTCAATCAATTGAAAAATCCATGTCAGTTGGCATATATGGAACTCTATCCATCATGTGCATGCCATGTAATCTATAGTTATAACGACCATGCATATATTGTTTAAATTGTGCTTGGGATTGGGTATGTGCCTCTCTATGGTTGGCACGTGAGCTTGATTGAGGAATCACTGAAGTTGCTTCCAATTGCATTGAAAAAAAGTACCATTGCAGCTAACTAAATAATTGCATCTTTCATCAGAGTATCTTTAAAACCGGTTAACCAAGTCTAATAGTGTCTAATCAGATGCCATGTCATTTTTTTTCCTTGTGCACCTAGACTAATAGTTCTCCATAGTACTATTCCGGTTAGCGTATTTTGACATAATTGCTCTGTGGGACTGGGTCCAATGATGTTTATTATGTTAAGTTGAAGAAATAACGAAGTAAGATTTAAATAATAATAATAATAATAATAATAATAATAATAATAATAATAATAAAAGCTTATAAAGGGCTGGTGCAGAAGAAGATTCAAACGCACAAAAATGGATTATTTTGTGAGAATTTTGGGGTCTATAAAAAGTGGAATTTGTGTTTGGTGTGCAAGTGAATGAATCTAGTCTAATTCAATCTAGAAAGAAAAATCACGTTTTCTAGGATTTGATTCTACGACATTGAGTTTTGGAAACCCACGTTCTACTGAACTCAATTAAGAGTGCTTTCTTAGTAGAATAAGATCAGATTGTATAAAATGAGACTTCGTTAATTTAGTATGAGTGATGATATTGATTGTGAATTGTTCAAATGTGTTAAATCATTTCCAATAGACTATTAATTTATAAAAAGTGTTTTATGCATTTTAGTGAAATTTTTTAAAATTAGAGTCAATTTTTTTTTATGAACTCCAATAATACTCTCTATTTTGGCTCTTCATTTTGCTTTTCTCAAAAAACATTTATTCATTTCTCTTCATATTTTATTTAAAATATTTTTTATATGTCAATAATCAATAAATTTAAATGTGAATTGAATAATTTAAGAAGTTGGATATTGAAATATATGACTTATTAAATTTAATCATTATACATTGAGAACTCTATTTCAAAAAACTAAAATAGGGAGTCTCTTGAAACTTATTTTTAAGTATTAGCTCTTAAAAATAGATATAATTTTGTATTTAGAAAGTCTCTTGAATATGCTCTTAATATGTCCCTGTTTGGGCTCCATTAAGATACTAGTCAGAGTCGAACGCGCATTGTACGTTATTTTAAAATACATTGTAAGATTTGTAAAAGTAATATTTGATACCAATTTGTTGAGAGGGTTTGTTGAGTCTCAAATGAATTAAAGAAAGTAAAATTTAAGATAGATATTTAAAAGAAGAAAATTATACTCTCGAAGTTCAACTTTTATGATTCAAATTTTTCTATGATGATAAAATATTACAAATAAGCAACATTTTTATATTACATCTAGTACATAAGAATTAATTTCTAATATATAAATGTAAACACCCATTGAAATTCTTAAATACATAAATATAAATAAATTTATCAATGATAACTCTAGATTCATGTATATCAAGATTCATTAAGTCTACATTAATGTGAATGTTAACTAAATGAGAATTAATAACGTGATTTTGTAGTATTTATTACATATTGAAAAATGAAAAGTAATGTATTATTAAAATATTTGAATTGTAGTAGGGCTAAAATTGGTTAAAAAAAACGATTTTCACTTGATTTGATATTAATATAATATAGACTAGTCCATTGTCCGCACAATGCACATGTTGCATTATTTTGAAGGTCAAGGATTGATTATTGTGTGTTGATTGAATAAAGGTTGATGGGTAATGTACATATTAGGGTCTTGCATTTTAAACAATAAGGCCCCGTTTCATAATAGGAATTTTCCATGGTTCCATTTTCCATTGTAGTGTTTGATGGCTCTATCTTTTATAGTGTTTGATGACACAAAATTTACCTAGAAAATACTTTCCACAAATGGTCCAC
>CAIGRP010005127.1:0-40008 GCA_903798385.1 Fraxinus cuspidata
CAATTTTTTCTATTTTCAAAGTTAAATCAAGATAATATATATTTTTTAAAATATAAACCCGTGAATTGCATCTGATAAAGAATCGTTAAATTGGTTTATATTTGTATATCGAGTTTGTAAATATAATTTGTATGTCGAGACTTATTCTTTGTTTTGTTACACGCTTATTTTTAACGTTCCACTAGTAAAAATTAAAAAAATAAATAGATCATGAAATAAAAATGAAAAGAAAACGAAAAAGGAAAAGACAAAAGTTATAAATAAATATATCATATTTTCTCTCCAGATCGATACTACATGTACTCGCCACCAACCAAGCCCTTCCATCAACACTTCTCCACCACCGCACCACCACCAGCCCCAAGTGCCTCAATTCCACCAACAGTAATCTTCATTAGCATCGCTTCCACTACAACTATCGTCACACCATATTATAAAAAATAAATAAATAACGATAAATATTTATAAATGTGTGATATAATATTTGTTCTCTATTTTAAAACATATTATTAGAATATTTGTATGTAAAATATTATTAGAAATAAGGTGTTAACCAATGAAATGTTTTTTATAAGTATGTGAATGAAAAATATTGAAGATGTAAATATGACAATGAATAAAGATTGAAATTTTTTAATTTAATTAAAAAATAATTCCTCATTCTCTTAAAAGAGATAATTTCCCGATCACTATTCATTTTTGTGACACAACTAATTATGAATTTTTAAAAATATTTCCTTTCCCTCAAAAGTCATAATTTCATGTCTTCATTGTTGTTATTAGTCATAATCACAATATCTCACGTATTGGAAAGTGCAATTAATATTTAATAACAAATTTTGGTCAATCACAGACCACAAGAAAGCTATATGTTATAATCTAAGGAAAGGAAAAAAAAATGAAAAATCAACTTTTCACTCTAAATGGGCCCTAATAAGAGAAAAATTGACAGGATAGTTCCTATTTATGATCCAATAATATTTACATGTCTTCATTGTTGTTATTAGTCATAATCACAAATAGAGGAAATTACACAAAACCCTGTTTTTAAAGTTTATACTTCATTAATCAGATTATAAGTTTAATTTTTCTAAAATCAAGTTATAATTTTTTATCTAATGTTTATTATAAATTAATATATTAATATTATAAATTAATTCATATACACAACATATCATATCCACCACAAACCCTAATTATTTCATTTTCTCTCCCTCCCTCTCTCCCCGTCGCCCCCATTTCTCTCATCTCTCTCTCTCTCTATATCCTCGTCGTCGCCACCACCACCTAAGGGCACCGGAGTGTAGCCATGCGAAGTTGTGGGAGTGAAGCCACACGAAGCAGCCGAACATCACATTCGCCATCAGAGGTCGCTTCAGGGGCCAAATCGCGCGGCGGTGTTGCCACCGCTCTTCCTGTCCTCTCTTCTCCCTCCTCCCCTTCTCATGGTTTGCTGTGGGTGTGGTGTAAATGGAGATAGGTGTGGTGGTGGTATGTTTTGGTTTTAGTGGTGGTGTGGTGGTCCGATGGTTTTAGTGGTGTTTGGGTGGTAGTGGTGGTGGTGTTCACAGTTTGGTGCAGTGGAAGTGGTGAAAATGATGGCTGGAATGTTTGAAATAGTGATTTTGTTGCTGGGAAGTGGTGGTGATGGTGGTGTTGGTGTTGGCGGCAGAGAAGATGGTGTTGTGGCGGTGGTGCATTTTCTGTGGTGTTGGTGTTGGTGTTGGCAGGGGAAACGACGGTGGTGTTGTGTTGGTGGTGATCACAAGTGATTTGTTGATTGTGACCAATAAATTGATTGGTGTGTGACCAATAAAGAATAAATTGTGAATAATATTGTGTGACATACCAATAAAAGTAATATGTGACCATTTATTTGATGTTTTGTGACCATAAAATAAGTTGTGTGACTTAAATATTTCGTTGTGACAGATGAACAAATTGTGACTTTAAAATTTTTAATTGTGATCGATAAACTAACCGTGACCTATAAATTTTTTGAATTGTGACCTTAAATTTTTTGAATTGTGATCAAATTTCATATATTTGTGACATTTATATATTTATTAATAAAATATATAATTAATTAATTAAATCATATATAAATTTTAATGAAAACCTGATTTTTNTAAAATTTTTGAATTGTGACCAAATTACATAGATCTGTGACATTTATATATTTATTAATAAAATATATAATTAATTAATTAAATTATAAATAAATTTTAATGAAAACCTGATTTTTGAAATTTAAAACATATATCCTTAATTTTGAAATAGTGTTTACTAAAAACCTGATTTATGTATTGTTCCCATCACAATATCTCACGTATTGGAAATTGCAATTAATATTTAATAACAAATTTTGGTCACACAAGAAAGCTATATGTTATAATCAAAGGAAAGGAAAAAATGAAAAATCAACTTTTCACTCTAAATGGGCCCTAATAGTTCCTATTTATGATCCAATAATATTTAATAATTCAAAAATGATTGATTGTTGAATAAATTCAATGAATTTGAGACTGTTGAACAAAATCTTTTGTATTTTTCTTTAACACGAGATATTAATATTCAATGGAAAAAAGATTTATAGAGTCGACCTTAAATTTATTTAAAAAAATTAAGTTTCTTATAACTATATGACTTATCGACGTTTAATTATAAGAAATATCTAGGTTTGATACGTTATAAGTAACTTCCAATTTTTATTTTTACTTTAAGTGGTAGCAATTTTTTTTTCATTATTTTCCCTCTTTTTAACTCGAAGATAAGTGATATTAGGCAAATAAATTATTGAAACATTTTTAAAGTATATTAAATTTCAAGGGAGAGTGACTTGAAGGCACTCGTGCATGGCATTTCTATGTACATTTATATTATTTAGCCATCTCATTTAAAAGTTTTAAACTTACGAATTGAAGCTAGTCGAGTTTTTTTCTAATATATAAGTGTTGACATATGAATAAGTGACGGTGAAATTTGACATTTGAATATTTTGTTGCATATTATATTAAAGGGTAAATAGCACAAAACATTCATGTCTTTCAATGTCATTGTGAAAAACGTCCATACCTTTCATTTTTTGACATTTTCATCCCTATCTTCCACATTTCATTGCACAAAAGGTCATTTTCAACCATTTTTCCTATAAAATGATGTTTTTACCATTCTATTCAAATGAAACAAAAAGAAAAGAAAGAAAAAATCAATAATTAATTAATTGCAATTATAGTCCTAAAATTTTCAAAATATTACANAGTCTTAAAATTTTCAAAATATTACAACCTTAACTCACATCATTACACACCCCACTACCACCCACATTTTCATCCTTAACCTAACCCCCATTTTCACCCCCTACAAACGTCGCCTGCCACCATCAATCGCCACCACTTCCCCACTCCCTATCGTGGCGGAATCACTTCCCAAACACGACCCTCATCTTGGATTGGCCCAACAAACACAAACACCATGTGAGGCCAAAAAACTGCCAAAAAAAGTTGTAGGAGTCGCGAACCAAAAACCTTAAATCCAGAAGTGGGGTTTTAGACTTTTGGTCGATACTGGTTTTGGACACTTGAATTTCGGCCCCAAATCGAAAGTAAAAAAGAGATTTTATGGTGAGTGATTATAATCCAAAAGAGCATTTATGAAGAAATATGATAAGTAGAAGGATAAGATGGCGAGAATTAGAGAAAAAGAAGAGTTAGAGAGCTGGTCGAATTCATTAGTAACGAATGATTCTTCTGTCATCCTGTTGAAGCTTATCACAATTTTGATAATTTTTGTCGTGGGGGTAGTTATAGAACCATCTTCTAGCTCACACATTGATTGATATTTCACACTTCGAACCCAACAGTTTAGTTTAAATAATGGTACTCTAGATACCACACAACAAATTGTGGTGAATTGCGAAAAAAGGATTGTCTGAGCATGAAGGGTTTCATCATGCCGCGGAATTTGTGCCACAGTATGACGGATGATGAGTTATTTTGGTAGGACTTATTTGTAATATTTTGAAAATTTTAGGACTATAATTGGAATTAATTGTTTATTTTTTCTTTTCTTTTCTTTTTGTTTCATTTGAATAGAAGGGTAAAATGGTCATTTTTCTTGAAAAAATGGTTGAAAATGACATTTTGCCTAATGTAAGGTGGAAGGTAGAGGTGAAAATGTCAAAAAATGAAAGGTAATGACATTTGCACAATGACATTGAAAGGTAGGAATGTTTTGTGTTATTCACCCTATATTAAACTGTCTCATTTAAAAGTTTAAATTATTGTAGATATAGCAAACTCATATATATGAATTTCATTTGTAACAAAAAAGTTGAATATGTAGTACTAAATATCCTATATTGACTTGCAAAATGCACATAAAACACTCATATAGCATTTTAGAATATTTTTAACATTAATTAATTTAAATTGATTAAGTTTACTTGGACCCTATTTGATTGCAACGAATTCCATGAAAAGTCTCACATTCGAGAAAAGTGAATTTAATTTTGCCGTTTCATTGCAACGTGGAAATAGAAATCGAAGATACAACTACTTTAAACAACATTTCTTTATTTTCATGAAAAATAAATTTCTACGAATTTGACGAAATTTTATTTTTCAACTAATATGAAATTAAAATTTCTTTCCATTTTTTACTATCAAACTGTCTCATACTCTCTCTATCATTTCCACTCTTGAATGATTGGGACATTGGGAATGTCAAAAGGATTCTCCATTAACACCAACTAAATAGCTTTTCGCCTCCTTATCCATTGCAGCAAAGGAAAAAAATTGAGGTAAATATGCCTTTTGACCCCGATTGATTGATGTTCTCAAGATTTGGTATCTTGGGTTGGCAGCTTTTACTGGCTAGTTGGAGATGGGTTGTACCATGCAGGAATCCTAGAATATGGATGTACCTACACATCCTCAACTTAGAGAGCTAGGAGTTGTGATGATGCTATATTTTTGAACCTGTATTGACTAATGAATCCCGATAAAATTAATGATAGCGAAGAAATCGCTTCGATTTCACAAGCCCACTTTACTAATACATCGAAAGGTCGAAACTGAGATGCCTTGACCGTGGCCAAACTCAAGAGACCTTTTCGAGAGCTTGACCATCCCCACCTTGAAAGTGATAGAGATCGAGCAACCCATCCTCGAGCCTGACCACTTTGGCCGAGCTTGAGGTATCCTTTTCTCAATTAAGGCCTTTTGGTCGAGTTCAAGCATTGCTATTCGAGATTGATCACATGATCTTGGTCGGATCTCCTTGAAATCGATTACGTGATCAAGCTCGAGTACCTTTGTCCAAGCTCGATCATTAGATCAATATCGAACTCGTATCTCCTTTGAAAGTTTCTCAGCAAGAGAATCTGATGTGCCTCGACGAAACTTGAGCAGATCTCTATCTCAATTCTCACATGGTCCACTCGAGACAAACCCCAACACGCTTCACCACGTGTCCCTTTAATGGGTCGGATCTCACAACAAGTTTCTCTCCATCATCCATGGATCTTCCGTCATGTGCATACATAAAGGACTCTTCACATTCAAAGTAAATTTTAGTGACATCTTTTCACATTCTTTATACTTTTTTTCTTTTATATGAATTCTTTTTTATACTCCTCAGAATTCTAATTTTTCATGTGGAGGGAGAACAAGGATTTGACTCCACCCTTCATTGCGAGTATTGAGACAGCTTGGGACAATTGCCAGTCATGAATCTTACGCGCCCATCACCAACAAGGACCATTGCTAGGCGATGTACTTGACTGGCACCAGGAAATAAAGGACTCACATGACAAGGTTTTAACGAAAGGAGGAGGGACTAAATCATACAACATATTCACAACTTTTCACTTTCCTTGCATCAATAACCTCAGTGGATGGTTTCCGTCCAATTTTATGATAAAACATGCAAGCCGACACTATTTAGAACATAAAATCGCACATCCAACAGTAAATGCGGGCAACGCATTATTCATTGAAGTAAAATTGATAATAACTAGTGTAATTAAACAGCAACAAAAGGAACGTGCCAGTGCATGTCGAATTTGCTGTTGAAACACAGTGAGCTTCACCATAAGCTATTTCATATAATCATCAAACAAAATCTGCTGAAAACTCCAGTGTACGAATTTTCCAAAATACATGAAACTTAACAACAAACTAATCTAAATTCTTCAGTTTTGGAACCTGTGGTTGTGTTAAGGTAACAACTACCCAATCTCTAAGCTCGCCAAGAAAGGAAATTTGGGTTAAGAGTAGCTCAGTGAAACAGTCCTTTAGAAACCAAAGAAACCAAGTTCGCTGGTCTTCTCCTTCTCAAATGTCTCAAAGTACTGATATATGATAGTGACGGCAAGCAGAATCCCAGTCCCTGAACCAATTGCCCCCATGAGATCGGCCAACACAGTTAGTGCACCAATGCACATGCCGCCAAAGGCAGCTGCAGTAGGTATATAGCGATTCAGCTCCTTCTGTAGATTTGATTCCCGATGTCCAGGCATCACCATTTGTTGTTCCTGAAGAGTTCATGGAAATTCAGATTAGTTTTTGTCCAATTAATTGCCTTTTCTCTCCAATAATAAGATTATAGTACAGATGCATCATCTAATTCCATTTTGCATCCCTGGGAAATGTTATGCAACTCACATGAAGAGTAAAGATATAAAGATTCATGTATATGTGGAGTTGATGATAAAAACTGCATTTTTTTTTTCATGTAACACATTAATCATGGATGATGATAAAAATTCATGGATGAACATGACATCGAAGAAAATTTTGAATTGCACATTAATCATACCTTTAGCTGCTTAGCCACATCTCTAGCTGAGGATCCTGAGACCTCAATCCACGTTTTTGAGAACAAAGCACATGCAGACAGCATAAATACAATATAAAATAGTCCATGGAACGGATTGGCCAATATATCCGACAAGCTGAGAAACAGAAGTAATCATTACTGAAGAGTGAGTGGTCCACAGCAAAAATAAAAGTTAAGCCCATCAACATAAGCGCACAAGAAAAGAGTAGTGAAAACCAGCAGCTGCAAGGACAGATAAAAGGGAAGATTCTTAATTACCTTGACGGTGCAGTTATGTAATAAGCAAGACCACCAACAGGGACGGACTGGCCAGAATATTCAGATTCCTTCCATTTCCCCAAGAGGTTCACCAAAAAATTTCCACCGTATCTCCTATACAGCAACTGCATATGTAGGTACAATTGAGATTAGATTATCTAGATATCTGTAGATCACTCCAACATTTTCATGGTAACAAAAGCGTTAATACCTGGGAAATGAAGTAAAGATTGGATACAAGTGCAGACTGCAAAATAATGGGCATATTGGAAGTGTAAAACAACTTAATTGGATATGAACCCTGTTGCCCACGAGCATTCTTCGACCTCACAGGCAATACCACACGGAACCCTTGAAAGTAGATGACAATGAGGAAGACTAAGACGGTAGCAAGCAAGTTTGTAACATTTGGAAGGTTCTGCCTATAGAATGCCTCTCGCAGAGCACGAACTTTGTCTGTTCGAGTTATCAACAAATGAAACAACGCAATAACAGCACCTTCAAATTCGGCTCCACGTCCACTGTTGATAGTGGTTGGGCTAAAAGCTTTCCAAATGATGCTTTCGCTGTCAATCAAGAAAACGTTTAAGAAATAAATATCTGTTCTGTGTGCAAAACCAAGGGGCAGAAAATAGATTAAATGAATAAAAGCTTACCAAATATTGGTTGCTATGAAGAGTGAAATTCCAGACCCCAGACCATATCCTTTCTGGAGAAGTTCATCCAGACAAATTACAATGACGCCAGCAAAGCAGAGCTGAAGAATAATAAGGATTGCATTTCCAACTCCAAGTTGACCAACACTGCCATACATTCCTGACAGAACATATGCAACTGCCTCACCAACTGCTATCAAGATGCCTAATAACTTCTGTGCTCCATTTCTGGATGATTAAGGATCATCATCATTGAGAAAATAAAAACAAATAAACAACTACATAGCCATAGCATAAAGAATAAGTTAAACTTCTGCTTCCTGAACATTCTGAGATACTCCAGCACCACATGGGCACGAGCACACAGATAAATCTGAAAAGGTAACTTGAAAGTTATGCATTAACCTAATCTTTCTATGTAGAACTTAAAAAGAAAAAATTGTGGTTAACTAAAGACCTTTCCCAATACCTATATTTCAATGAAAATATAATAAAGATCAAAACATAAAATAAGTATTATATGACTTTTTTCTACTTACAACAGGGCTCGATCCTCTCGGACATTGTTATCAACTTCAATGATCTTTGAACCCGCTAAAAGTTGCATAACTAGTCCAGATGTCACTATAGGCGTGATACCAAGCTCCATAACAGTTCCCCTGTTCGAGGCAAGAATTACACGCATCCAATAGAATGGATCCGCACCTGTTGTGGAGTGTATTCCATACAATGGCAGCTGACTACAAACCAGGAAAATGAAAAGAGATATTACAGTGTAGATGACCTTCTCTCTAAATGGGATTTTCCTGTCTGCGCTCTGAACCTCGGGCAGGAAAGAAAGAAAAGGTCGAACCAGATGGAGCACTCTAAATCCACCTCCCATTCTTTTTTACTAAAATAACCCAACAGGACCTGCACAATCACATTACACAAAGAAATGCTCAAGTAGAATGACTAAGGACAACATATAATGTTCACTGCATCTTAGTTCAGTGAATTTGATGCATATTAGAAAGAAATGATTTTCCAAATTTTTTATACTAGCTCTTGATGTGTGGTTGTGAATTCAAAGAACGAAATTCAAACAACTACGTGAAATTTCAAATTCACTACAAAATGTACCTCAGATATAATTTAACAACACTAGTTCAATGAATATCCTTAGACTTATTTACACAAGTGAAGGTGCAAAAGTATGCTTCATGATGCTTCTGGGTTGACTTGTATACACTGGCAACATAAGTAGATCACCTTAGATTGGGGACTTTCAATATTTTCCACATTATCTTAAAACAGATCTACATTATAACAAGGATCTCATTGCTTTAGTAATCTGAGTGTTTGACCAGAAGACTACACAAACAATTAACCAAAATCAGGACACATAAACTAAAGCAGATCAAACCAGTAACAGGAAAAAAAAAAGAAGGAATTTTCAATCTATTAATCATACAAATGCATCAATTACCAACGCATCTGCAAAAATTTACAGATGAACAGCATTCAGGAAATTGACTGCAGGTCATTAAAACAATTCACCAAATACGAAGCATCGATGTATAACCTCAGGAGATCTATGATTTCAATCAAGATCTGTTTCTAAATTTTTTTTTTCCCCTAAATTCAATAGGCAAAAAACTGGAATCGCCACAAAATGAATAAAATTCATATCACAGATCTGCAAATATCCGAAAAAGAGAGAGAGAGAGAATTGTACGAACTTGAAAAATCGATTGCTTGAAGGCGGAATCTATTCAGGATTCATTACCCCCAAATGGTTTTCTTTATCTTTAAATGGAGAAGAGTCGTTCGCGGAAAACGTCACTTGATTTGAAAACAACGCTGGGGGTTTTGCAAAGAGTAATTGCAGTAAACGTCCCCAACAGTTACAAACTTGTTTTCACTTTCTTCCCAAACTTTTTTTTTGGACAAATAGATCCTCAATCTTTGATAAATTAGACTCATACATCGAAATGGAGGGATTTCATCTAATTCTTCATTAGTCAACTCCTTCGTCCGTCGAATTAAAAAAATTAAAAAGAATAAAATAACAATTCTATTATTTTTAATTAAAATATTATTTAAGAAAAAAATACACACATAATAAGAGAAAATCGTTTACGCTCTAATACATCTGTTAAAAAATATAGTAAATAATATTTCCATAGTACGATCGAGAGATGCTCCTAGTGGTGGAACTATAGAAGTTTTGAGGATATAAGGTACGGTTACGATAAATATTATGTGAAAATAAGTATGGAGTATGAATTTTTATTGAATTAGAATAATATTCAATCGATAGCCCTAGCTGGTACTTAAGCATGGGCCAAAGCACACAGTGTTGGGCCCGAGCCAAGTGGGCCTTCTATTAGTATATTTAGGAGAATTAGCACAACTAGTCCTCCGCCTATTATGCCAGTAGCAAGTGGGTCATCAATCCTTGGATAAAAACAAGTTAATCTTCAAATAATTGCAAAAGCAGTCCTCTACAAAGAAATCCGAAAATTAGATTATGTTTCTTAGCCCTGTTTAGATTTTTAATAAATTTTAATAAGATATGTGATTGAAAAGTTACAATTCCAAGAAATATATAATTAAAATTAACTATTGATTTTGATTTAAATTTTAGTTGAATTTTAATCTATAACAAACACAGTCTTAAATAGGACTACTAATCCAAAATTTTAAGTACTACAAGTTTATAACATGAAGTATACATGCGTTGTTTATAATTAAAAAAAAATTAGGGTCCGGCTCTTCAACTTTTCACATGATATAGTCGTAGATTCTTGACCTTTGAAAATAAGATTGCCTCCAAGCTACTTAAGGCCTGCTTTGGAGTTTTGGCGTATAGTTATGAGCATTTTTTAAAGTATAGGTTCTGAGCAATTATGAGCGGATCGATTATCAGTGAGTTTAGTAGCAGTTTTTAAACCTATCCAACATATAATTGAGAGTTTATTATCCATTTGTTCTAAAAGTTATTTAAAAGAATAAAATTACATATATGTCCCTTAATAAAAAAATTTTGTCTATTGTTTTTTATGGAAATTTTTTCCTCATAAGTGATATTTTACTTATAGGTAATTTTTATACATATAAATTAATATTTGATTTAAAAAATTAACTAAAGTTAAATATATACTTAAAATTTATAAGTTAATTTTACAATTATAAGTTAATTTTATACTTTTAAATAATATTAATTAAATGTTTTACTTATATGTAACTTTTTATATTTTATAAGTGAATTTTTATCTTAAGAATTTTTATTTTATAAACAATTTTCTTTACATAAAAATGACTTTTCACTGAAAAGTAATTTTTTAAATAATAGGTAATGTTTCTTATCTTATAACTAATAATTTACTTATAAGTTTTTTTTAATTATAGTATAATTTTTTTGCTTATAGATAATTTTTTAGTGAATATATTTTTATTTATAATTTATTTTTGAAGAAATTATGTTGATTAGAAATAATTATTTTATAAACGATAAAATTAAAAAAAATAAATATGAGGATCGACTAAAACCTGCCAATTTAATAAGTTGAGAGAATTGTCAAAATTATATCACACTGATTTTGGGTGGTTTTTAAACCATAAAAAATCGGTGCCCAAAAAAATTAACAAGCATCGATTTTTCTAACCCTTCATAAATAGTGCCATCCAAAATCGATAAAAAAATAAAAAATAAAAATCTCCCAAGTAGGAGTCCATTTGATTGATCTTTTACTTCCTGTAGAATAGTTTCTCTTGGAAGTTACTTTCAGACCAACTTCCTCTAAATATTCTTTTAGCAAAAAAAAAAAAAAAAAATTTATTATTAAAACATATTTAAAAGAAGTTCTTAGCATCACAAACAATTTTCAACATTTCAAAAGTTCGACCAAACTGATCCTTAAACATGTGATTTGAATTGAGATGTCACATGATCGAAACCGTCAATTTGAACCTTGAAATTGCACATGACTTCTCATGTGACTCGAAGTTAAAATACAAAACCATCGAATTAGTAAACTCCTCTCTCAAATTTAAGTGAAAATCGCGTGCGATTTTAATATTCACATTGATTGTTTTCGTTAGAGAGGACCTAAATTCCCGTATTTATATCCGTTGAAAATCCGTAAACTAACTTTTGTAGGTTTTGAAAATGATACCACGTAAAAGATAGAAGAGCCCAACTTTGATTTTCGAAAATAATGAAGTGTCAAAATAAATATCAAACTTTACATTAACCAGCAGAACCCAAACCAGAGTCTTGATTTAGATTTTATTTTCCACTAATCCTCGAGAAATACACTTTCTGTGGTGGTGGAATCAACAAACCTGTGAAAGAATAAAATTTTAGATAAAAAAAACTGAAGATCGAGAATTGAAAAAAACTGGCTTTTTGCAAATTGTGCAAAATCAGTGTTCTTCAATCTGTATTTTCACTTAATTAAACTCATTTTTTCACAATCTCTATTGAAATCCCACCTTAAATTTTTCTGATCTGTACACACAAACACGCACAGAAGCTCTTTCTGAGCTTTAATTTTGTGTGAAAGGCATGAGGTGTTTCCTTTTCTTTCTCGTTTTCTTAATCATTTCTATCGCTTGTGTTTTGCAGTTTCTAGCTCACGCTGCACCTGCAGGTAAATTTTCCCTTTTTCTGTTAAGGGTTTGTTTGCTGAACAGTGCATACGTCAGAATCTCTGAGATTGTTGAAGTCCATGATGAATTTTTACTTGTTTGTTGTATGCAGAGGTTAAATTACCTGTGTTTGTTAATTCCTTTCTTTTTCTAAATGCAGGGCCATTGATAAAAAACCTTTCCTCTTTTATCAAATGGACTAGGTCTTCAAAGCACCCCAGCAATCAGGTAAAATCTCTGTTATAAACTTTTTCTGTTTCTAATTTAGATTTTTTAAAAATGTATTTACTTATTTCTCTAATTCCTGCTCTACCAATGGATACCGTATCATAGAGCAAATTTGTGGTAGTTTTATAGAAAAGACTAATTGCCATTATATTATTTTGTGATTATACTTTAGGGGATGTAAATCACCAAAAAACATGTTTGGTGACTTCTTTAAGCACATTTTTATTCTCATTGTATTGTTCTCTATTTCAGGGTAGTTCCCTGGCGGGAGGAGGGACAATAATATTTGGTTGAAACCATTAATTCTAGAGAAAATTCAACATTATATCTGCATGCGTATCGGTTTGTGTTGGCCTTGTTGCAGATGGAAACGTGCTTCAATTTGAAGATGGATCTAGTTGAAATTGTTGTTCAGGGGAATGAACTTGGGGTTATACCATACTCGATTCGTGTCTCGCAAGATGGAGAGCTATTTGTCGTGGATGCTGAGAATAGCAACGTCGTACGAATTACTCCCCCACTTTCCCAATGTGCACTTCCCTGTCCGTTCTTCTGAATTATACATCTTGTTGAGTCAAGATGAATGTATCAGATAACCACCATTATTTTCTGTTTTAGCATTTTTAAGTGTGGTATGGTAATGCTCCTTTCCTCTTTGGTTCTGGAACATGTAAAGAGAGAGGATGACTTTATTTTTTTAATTCATATGCTTTAGCTTTCAAATAATTAAAAATTTACCAATTAAATACTGGAGATTAGAAAAGTTAAACCTTATTTTCAATGAAAGAGATTTGATTCTTGAAACTCTTGAATTATAAATTTTTCTTTTTTTTATTGGATGCATCCAAAGTTGGTGTTAGTGAGATAGTGCCGCAAGCAAAAGGGAAATGTTTATGTTGCTGATGCTCGTTTTAATCATCCTAAGGGGGTTACCATGAATGATAAAGGAAATGTTTGTGTTGCTGATGCATCAAATCTTGCCATTAGAAGATAGGAGAAGCAGGTTTTCTCCAATTGTTCTGTGTTATCCAGATTTCTAGGAGTGTTTGACAAATCAAAATGGAATCCAGACAGTTGAATACGTACTAAATAATTTTTAAATATTACTGTATGAAATAGATTATCTGGGATCTAAAATTAATTCATTGTCATGGTACGGATGTCTTCTTAAAGTATTCTAATCTTGAAAATTAATTACAGGTGTGACAACCATTGCGGGTGGAAAATCAAATGTTGTGGGCTATCGGGATGGACCAAGTGAGGATGCAAAGTTCTCGAAGTCTTCGATGAGATATATGTGATGGCTACCTGTTATTTATTAGTTGTTGACAGAGGCAATGCTGCTCTTCGTCAAATCTCTCTCGACAAAGAAGATTGTGATTACCAGAATAGTTCTATGTCTGCTGTAGGTTTAGATTGCCTATCAACAACCGTTTCTTGAACATTCAGCACATTAGTTGGCTAGGTGAAATGCTATATGTCCTAAATCTTGTCCAATTGTTATGTCAACTGCAGTTGAATAATTTGTTTTTACCAAGATGGGTATTTTAACATGCTATCTTTTTCCATCAAATAAAATGATAATGTGGATTAATATTTAAATTAAAATGCCATCATACTTGATATCCCAAAATCTATGTGTTCGTCTCGTCCATAACTTTGCGTGTTGTGATTTTACCGTATGCTATCTTTGTTGAGTCTTGATTCCTGGTTCCCTTTTATAGGAATACACTTCCATACGTGAAGTTAGATAAATATCGTTTTTCATCCTTTATCAAGCTAGCTATTTGCTGAAAAGTACTATACTCAGTTCTGTACACTAATACAAAGTGACAAATTGGTAATCAAGTCTGACTCTAATAATCTGGTTTTTCTGACAGATCTTATGGTCACTGGTGCTATTTTGATAGGATATGCTTCGTGCATGCTTCAGCAGGGATTTGGTTCTCTTTTTTCTCCAAAATGGTAAATTCTATTATCTATGGTTTTCTTTCTGTTTATTAAGTTAACTAGAGGGATTAAAACAACGATCTCTGATATTTTAAAAATGAGCCTTTGACTTGAATTCAACTGTTTGCGAAAGTTTTAGTCCCATTTATCCCTCTAATCAAGGGAAAATTTTCTTCTGGTAATAAATAAAACGAAGAATTAATTCTTCATTTTATTGAATAGCTGCCAAGTTTCACAAATTTTTCTTCATAGAAGTTGCATGGACTTCCACGTGTTCTCAAGATAATTTTGTATACATTTCTAAGTAAGGTGTATGTCGATGCGAATTTTAATGTGGATTGAAAGCACAAATTTTTCATTTCCATGATTAGTGAGGATGTGTAATTTCTAGATTGAAGTTCTAAAACCGGTCTTCTGCTTGCTAGATGCCTATACGTATCGTTTATTCTATATTATACGATCTTTTGAAACCTCATTACATATAATTGCTGCAAGGGCATAATGGATCTGAACTTCCGGAACAACCAGTGAGCAAGGAGAAACCCACTCCTATTGCAGTTGCATTAAAGACAAACAAGAAGCTGGATAGCCATCATTTGGACAGCTTGTCTGGGATATATCGAAGTTTGCAATGGAAGCATTAAGTGGCATTTTTCTTCAATTCATTCCTTTGCGCTTAGGAGGGAAGAGTTCCAAAGGTGGCCTTACTCCTCTGAAAGATTCTCTTGTCATGCCTGAAGATGAAGCCGAGCCTTCATTAGCTCAAAAGCAGAGAGCTCCAACTCCCCTATCTGAAACAAGGCAGATCCTCAAACCATCTCCTGCTGATAAAAAAAAACTGAAGTCAAGCAACCGAAGATTAGATCGAGCAGTTTTAAAAATTCCTCTCAGCAAAGCAAGCACAGATCTTCCAAACGGCAAGAATATACTGGATTTTATGGATTGGGATAGGGTCCCCCGTTCGGCCAAATCAGGACGAAGAGCCAGAAAGAGAGAGCAAAGCATCGTGCACGAGAGAAAAATGGTGACGCAAATTTTGTGCCACCGAGTATGGAGCCGAAACATGTTGAAACCAGGGCAGCCAACTATGAGAATACGAAGTATGATCCTTACAATTTCAGGAGCAAGTATGGAGATTCATATCGATTCGATTAAGTTGCGGTGTTTTAGGCAGCTGAACCATTGACTTTTAGATAACATCTGTTTTCCCAAAACATCTGAACGTCGAGAAAGTAACTTAAAAATACCTGTTTTTGATTTCGTATCACAACAAAATGTACATATTTTGAGATGTATGTGCATGATTTTCTTGATGTTCTTGTATCTGGTATCTGTTTAGGAAGATTCCTCTGTACTCATTGTTAGTTCGCGTTTCGCAAAGCATAGACTATAATTTAAGTTGGTCAAACATTATGTTTGGAGTGGTTATTGCTTGAAAAAAAAAGCTCCAAATGCATGATTTATATTTGGTGGACCTGCCTATATTCGATATAAGCCACACATTTGGAGCTTATTTTTTAGCACAAGTAACTAAAACGTGTTCACATTTTTTATTCACATATTTCGTCGGACATACAACCACCTATTTATTAATTACATATTTTGTAGGATCCACAACTTATAATCACTTAAATTTTAATTTAAACACTTCCAAACATGCACACATTTGGACATCTAATTATATATACGTATACATATCAAGTTACACAGCAGTAGCATAAAATTAACGTTGGTTAACTCGATCCCCACTTGACCAACTAGATCTTCAACTCGACTGTGTATGGTTATCTCTCTTTTCTCTCGAATGATACATACAAAAATTTAGCTAATTTTCATTTTCTCTCGAAATTTCCTAATTTTAAATAACTTCGTGGGGACTACGTATGTGAACTTTCAGGAAATAACAATTTGGACGGTTCACAACTTCACACAGTTGTACTAAAGCCAATCCTAATCTTTCCTTACAACCTCTGCAACTGTGATCACGAGAATAGAACATCAAGCTCAAACTCAAACTCACATGCACTTCCAACCATAAAGCGACTAATTGAAACTTGGAACTTAACTTCATCTCTCTCATATAAACTCAAACTCACATGCACTTCAAAAAAGAACTTACTGAACCTGTTCTTCTTACAACACAAATTTATTGGACTTCAGATCTGAATCTACTTCATCTCGAGCAATTATACGATATGGGTTGTGCTGGATCCTCACAGATGAAAGGTGACGCATGAGACTCCAAAATATTCGCATATTTTCTTTGTATTCCAAATCATTGTTCTTATCTTCTGTATTTGATGATTACCAGGAATCATATGTTAGTCTTGGTAAAGATAATTGCGTCGAATCTATTTATTTTGATCTCGACATGTAAAACACGAACTCATAAGGCATGATTTAGTCACAAATGCTCGCAGATTCGCTGTTTCTTGCTGTCGGAATTTTTGTACTAGCCAACGCAGTATGGACTAAATAGAACAAATTTGAAGGACTTATCTAAATATTGTATTAGGCTATCGACTGATAGCTTAGATATGGAGCATCTACAACAAATCGATTGCTCTGTATATGAGGCTCTTAGCATTGGTACTGATAATGTACTATTTTGCAATTGAGTTTTACAGGAAATGTCAAAAAGATTAGAAAACCGAAACCATGGAAGCATCCTCAGCCGATAACAAAGAGTCAACTCATACAGCTGCGAGAAGAGTTTTGGGACACTGCTCCTCACTATGGCGGTCGGATAGGTAAGTTTAAATATGATAAACAAAATGCATTATTGAAAAACACCAAAAGAAAAAGTCTTTTGAAGAACTGAATCTTTCTCCTTGGAATTCAGTCCCGTGCAGTAAGGTAATAAAATACCTGATGTTTAACAAGAACATATCATCCTAGGACAATGTCATGAATCTCGATTACATAGAGTCCTATTACATGTTGGATGTGTGGAGCATAATGTACTGTACACTTTTCTTCGGCCGTGAAAATTTTTAAGCCCATGTTTGGTTTATCAAAAAAAGTCAAAGTTAACAATTATTTTTAATCGCACAATCCATGAGATCCACATCTTTTATTAAATTTTCAAGCGCACATTTCATTAGTTTTATCAAAATATACTAAAAGTCTGATTCTTAACCAAATCATATAGCAACTAACTGTTATAGGTTACTCGGGAAATTTTCACATATTATTAGGTTGTCCTAACATCTTTTCTTCTATATAAAGGTTATTAGGATGAGCCTCCATTTGGTGTATCATAGTAGAGAGAAAAAACAACACATTGTAATTCTCTTCTTCAATATAGTGCGATTTGGTTGCGGAGGGTGAATCACGTTACATTGCGTGTTATTCTTGCTTCCATTATTCTTATTTTACTTTATTAATTGATCTCTATAATCTGTATTCATTTAATCCATAACAATACAATGTACATGGTACTCTTTTATCGGTGGCTGAGGTTATGAACCATATAAATTTCTCGTTCTTCTGCGCAACATTTAATTACGAGAAAAATCTTAAAATTGTGATCTGCATTTGTACCAGAAATTTGGGATGCACTTCGTGCAGCAGCTGAAGCTGATCCAACTCTTGCACAAACAATTGTGAACGATGCTGGGATCACAGTTCAGAATGCCGATTTAACAGTTTGTTACGATGAAAGAGGTACATAACTGAGTCACCATTCGATATTTCTTCTTCTTTTGCCCCTTAATGTCGGGTATGGAGTGTATTTTTACCCTTAACGCCTTTGTCGCAGGTGCAAGATATGAATTACCGAAGTATGTTTTGAGTGAGCCGAAGAACTTAATTCAAGATAGTTGAAACCACAGGATTGTTACACCATGTATTTTGCCCAATTTGAAGCAAAATCGTGTATATCATTCCCTTTGATAAGTTCTAGTCGATTCTCGCGTTAGAATCTATAAATTAAAGAGAAATGATTGTGTTGTTTTTATATTAGTAAATTACAAAGAGAATGCCTCGCTTCAAAGTTATACATAATTTAAAATATCTACAATAGTTGTTTATATATGAACAAAGTTTCTTCAATATGCATTATGCAGCAAAAGAAACATTGAAGAAAGAAACTTAGTTAGAAGAAAGAATGATATATTATATCATCAGCGCACATCACACGTCGGCGTTCAGGTCTACGGAGGTTACATGTGACAAGTTCAATGTTTATAGATCTATAATATATTAAACGAACATGATTTCAACTCTTAGAAATGGCAAAATAATTGAAGAAATCAAAGACGTATTGTGTTTAATGATGCCCTTGAATGTTTCCATAACAATTAATGATTATAAGACAATCAAAATAATTTCAACGACACAATTCAAGTTCAAGTGCACGTATGTGATTTGAGAATCACTATGTTTTACAAACATTAATGATAATACCCCGAATTTGCTTGGTTACAAAAAATTAGTGCAAGTCGCAAGAATATTGCGAGTCCTTCGTATTGAATTTGAAGAGTCAAGAGTTAAATTTAAACACAATTGAGGCAGCTAAATATATACCAAGCCTTCATTTGGATATAAATTTATAAATGATTTATAAATACAATCAAAACCAAAGTCAAACATTAATTTTATTTACACATTCATAACTGTTATCCGTACATTACGTAGGATATACTATTATTTCTCTTTATAAATCATATATAAATTTACCAAACGGAGGGTAAAGGGCACTTATTCAAATAACTTTGATTCTTTGAATCCATTTTGGGCATGATTATGCTAATAAATGAGAATCTATACATATTTTTCCCAAGCTTATAAGAAATTTATTTGCCAAACATGTTAGTCTCACCTAACACGAGGGATGGCATTGGGTTGGGCCTTGTGGCCCTCAAATTCGTCCCTGAGACCCATTTATGAACTCTCTCTCTCTCTCTCTCTCTCAAACTTTGATTTCCAAGTAGTGTATATTAAAGCAATAATGGAGTGAGAATTGCATAGTTGTAACTTACAACATTCTATAAATGTAATATTTCCTTTATTCTAAGGAATTAATGGTCATTATTAAAAGACTTACAACCAATTTATGTCATGGTTGTTGAAATTCAACATAAGAGAGTTAATATATTTTGAATGGAATTTCTACATATATCAATGTATGTAATTAATTCGTATATTATTATTTTGAACTCTTGTTTAACAGCAATAAAAGGGATTAGAACGAATTTAATATTGAGATATATACCTATTGGTGAGCCTTTTTGATGAGTAGATTTATGACACAACTTATAACATGTTTGGCCGCATTTAAGAATAAACTTTTTATTGTCTAAATATTTTTGAAAAATTTAGTGTTTAATCTTTTCTTAGTTATAAGTAGGGATGACAACAAGATGAGACATTTCGAGGTGGAGACATGGATTAAAATTTTGGACCTCACCTCGTCAAGAATTCAGTAGGTAGGGTGGGGACAAGGGAGCGAGGCGGGGTGAGAAATAAAATACTCTCACTTATTGCTTTATTTATTCATAATTTATGTTAATGTTATTATATAGTTACTTTTTATATGGTTTCAATTGTAAAATATAAAAATAAAATGAAGTTAAATGATTTGAGCAGGGATTATGTTCTCCATCTCTATTATTTATTTTCAAAAAAATTCGTATTTTATATTGCACCTTTTTTTTTCAAATTTGATTAAAAAAGTTACTTTTTTTTTTGTGAAAACAAGAAAAAGTTACTTTTATGAGTTAATTGTCCAAATAATCACTAAACTTATGTCTGTATATTAGATTGCTCACTAAAGTTTAAAATGATGAGTTTTGACAATTAAACTTATCCAAATGTTGAACGTTACTCATTGATATAATATTTCTTTCAAACCTCAGACGAAATTCGTAATGTGATTAATGGAATACATAGGTGGCGCTCCATCATGTCATTACGAAATTGCCACGTAAAAAAAGTATGTCTTATTGCTCACTAAACTTTAAAAAATGTTTTCGATTGTTCACTATATTTTGGAAAATGACTTTAATTGCTTCCTAAACTTTGATGTGGTAAAATTTTGGCCAGTAAACATATAAAAATAACGTCGAGCCTGTTGTTCCCTAGAAAATATGTACTGCAAGCGCACATGTTGCGATATTTATTATTTCACCTGTTTGCTGTTCAGATTGTCAATCCCGTGATGAATGATTCCTCTATTGTGCAATAGTTAAGTTTAATTTTAACAACGAAACACACAATAAATTTAAATTTTACAAATGATGAAACTAATTTAAATTCTACAAAAATAACGAAAGGATCACGTAGATAAGATCTCTTCTCAATTTTATTATTTGATATTTTCTTTATTTTGTATAATTTTTATATAAATAAATTTAAAAAGAACAATATTGTAATGTAACATGGATGAAAATAGTATTTTTTAATATTAAGGATAGACAGAGAATAGATAAATATACAATAACCATGGATACAAATGGCGGCTCCTTTGTAAGTTCGAATAGTCTGCACAAATGGGGTGGCATTGTAACCAGCCCACTTATAAAAAAAAACTTGAATATCCTTCATTTCCTATCCGTCAGTACCAAGGGGAACACTATCATCATACCGATCAAGGGTACAATTTAATTCTGGGTACAATCCGCATTCTGATTCATCAATGTTTAATCGATTCTTAAACCTTTTTTGTTAATTTTTCGCATTCTAGATGGTTGGTTTCATCTCCTTACTCTTCAGATTTAATTTTTTTTTCACTATGAGCTGTTATTGATGTTCGATTTGGATAAACAGCATACAAGAAATCATCTTTTATTTTTTGAAGGAACCGTTTTTTTTTTCCCTAGAATCAGAGCATCAGCTGTTTTAATTTTTGCCTCACAGTCAAAAGCTTATCCTTTTCCCCCTGTAAAAGTAAACTCTAGTTTCTTTAGGAAAGCGTGAAATATTTAGTTTAATCGGTTTGTTAAAATTCCGGTGTTAGTCTGTGCCTTCTTGCCTTTTTTTTTTCTAAGTTTTTGCATATGGTGGTTTACAATGTCATGCTTAAAACTGATATAATCCTCTTTTTCTGATGGTATTATTATTATTGTTGTTGTTGTTATTGTTGTTGTCAGGTATCGAAAACGTTTCACTTTACGGGTAAGTAAAAAAGGTCGGAATATGTTCAAGGCATTCATTGTATGAGACACATGGTAAATGACTTGACAAATTCTTTCACAGTATTAATATCTACAGATACGAAGTGAAAGATAAAGATACACACTCAGTAAGTCTTCTACTTCATCGAATATAAAAGCAAAGTGTTCTATAGTGTATTGTCAGATATAATGCTCAAAGATCTAACACTTTGGATTCCACTAAGCATTCTCGTGGAATAAGCAGCAATTTCTTCCTTTGCTGTGATTTGATTTAAAACGTAAACAGATGCTTTGATCACCAAAATGCAGATAAAAGAAGATTAACTGGGATGTTACATAAATAGTCCAAGTAAACAAGATTTGCAGCACGAACTTCTATCTAATAGTCGAGTAAATACTCGTTAGCTCAGATATTTGGATATTGCTGAAAAATTTGGCAGTTCACATTGGGAACCGAGATGCTGATATGCTTAATATTTCTCCATCCACAATCAGTCAACACCAGGTCTTGACGCAATGGGAAATCGTAGAAAAGTTGTGTGGAATTTTCGTTGGAAAATTGTACTAGGGAAAGATGCAGTTTTTTCAAATTTCGCCAATGAATTAGTTTGGGATTAAAATACAAAACATACATAATCTTAACTCGGTTAGGGATTCACAAGTGAAAAGGTGGCGAGGTAAAATATAAATGCGTTCTAAAGGTTGGGAAACATCAAGATTCTTAATATTATGTTTTATAGCAATGGAAATCCATGGATTCTCACAGGTAGGATTCCCTGGTATTTGAATTCAAGATGGAGCCTTTCGATATATGAATCATCATGCTGGAGAAGTATTCTTACCACAAAATTCAAGAAGGAAGCCCGAGTTTTAATTAATCACTCTTCATTTTGTCAAACCGTGAAATCGAAAATTCCAAATTAATAACTGGGAATGGCAGTCTAGAGGTTTCTCTGGCATAGTATCGATGTTCGTGTGATATTTTTGGTTGGAAGGAAGAAAGGAGAGGAATGATGGAAAATCGCATCAGACAATACTTCTACTTTCATTCGTTAACTTATGAAACCTTGTCCTTTTAGAACTCTTCGATAATATGGATGTTCCCATAATAAGGAGCTAACGATGTCCGTCTTTAAAGAAGGAACAAGAAAAAGAGCATGTGACCAAGCAAGAACCGAGTTGGTAAATAAGAAAAAAATGCCTCTAAAGAATGAAGCCCAAGCAAATTAGACCTCCCTCAAGGAAGCAGGAGGTGGACTTTGCTTATACATGATTTTTTCTATGCAAGATTATATCGGATTTTAGGTTGATTGTGTTACATTGAGCTTTTATTTATTTATTATGGCAGCCATCATGTCTAATTCCAAATCATCAACTGTTTTGTGTTTTTGCTTCACAGTCAAAACCTTAATTTTTAAAATTTAAGTAAAATGACTTTTAGTTTTTCTGTATTTTTTAATCTTTTAAAATTCTGATGTCTGAATGCTTTTTGCTTCCATTTTTTAAGGTTTTACAAATGATGGTTTTCCATATGAAGCTTAAACAGGCTGCGTAGTTAAGTTTAAAAAGAAGGTAACCCGATGGCAATCTTGTCATCAAAAAGGTAACATTAGCATCATATAAAGTACATGTGCAGATTTTTGAAAGTGAGTCCTTCTTTCTCTTGTTATTTTATTGTTCATAAATTCACACAATTGATGTTGTACTCATTCCATTCTTGGTGTTCAATGAGAGATTCCTAATGCAAAGTAGAAAGTTATTATCATCTAACTCTTATACCGATAACATCACTTTGTACTTTCTTTTCTTCCCTTTCCTTGTTGTTGTTGGTGGTGGTGGTGTAGTTGTTGTTTACATGCCATGTATTGAAACCAATTCACTTGCTTGTATTAATCTAGTGAAATAGTCGTGTTTTTTTCCCCGACTATATGAGATAATTAATTTTCATTTTTCTTATAGTTATCAAGAGTTTTATTCTACTATTTCTATTGCACTTTTTGTGATGTTTCTCTCTCAAAAGAAAATTCCATTCTCGTTTTCGCATTTTCAGAATTCGTTGATGGAGAATCCCAAACTTGCTTCTTCACAGTTCAATCTGCATGCATATCAGCATTTGGAGTGTGAAATTGAAATCAAAAGAAGAATTCAAATGTTTGGTTGTTTTCTTCACCAATGCCAATTCAAACCCATGAAATGTGAGCAAACACAATGTCAATTTTGGAGAGTTGTAGGTAAAGCATGTAGATTTTTTATGTTTTAAAGAGGAAATTTAACAATTAATTTAATTACAGTACTATATTATGCCAATAACGTAGCACATGTTTGGCAGGCCTTTATAAACAGTTGCATTTATAAATAGATAGAAATGAGTGGAAATGTTTTGTCCCATTTGAGCATTTTAAATTTAAATACTTTTTTTTTTTGTTGTTTGATGCACCAAAAATTGTTTCTGTGCAGGAAATATGATCAGTACAAAAATGAATTAAATTATTTTGGATACATTACTGTACCATGAACTCATTTTCTGCCTAAAGTCTTTTCAAATTATTCAAAAATAACTTAATGTAAGTGGCGAAGTCATAATCTCTAAGTTAAATGATTGAATTCTTTTTCTCTTTTCTTTCCGTTTTATATTTTCGGGGTTATAGTGGCGTTTCATAATTTATGAGAAAGGCGTATTGTCAGGGATTCTTTTCCTCTGGAAAATGGAATGGGGAGGGTTATGTCTGTCTGGAGAACATTGCACATATCTAACTAAAGAATACTTTTCCACATCGTTAAAGATTTTCTAGTTAATAGCATAACATCTAGACAATTAAGGACTTCAACCTAATGGATAGTTAATATCATGTCCTATGTTGATTAAGTACTAAAATAAGAAGTACAACCTACTCCGTTTAGGAAACTACAAGGAAAAAAAAAACTAATCATAAAAATGAATTGAAGTCAGAGATGTATCCAATCAGAATTTTAAATTCTTGCAGATCAACTTGGCTTTACCGCTCAAATTTGTCTCTCGTAATTCTGGTTATTGCCTCACTGCTCAATCCCTGGGACAACTCTCAGTAGTAACTTGGTGGTGGTCACCTATCTTATTTACCCATTTATGCAAGAGTTTGACTCTCGAAGGGATATCATTCTGAAGAAGGAAAAATGGCACATTTGTTTATGGTGCTCTGCAGTTTGCATCAAGTAAAGGAGAAATTATCATATTTGATTCCACCCTTTTCCTAATATATTAAGACTTTCTAGCTTGACTGTAGATTCAGGTTTTAACTCTAAATAAAAGAATGAACAGCCATGGAAACTAATCCTTGACATTGGGTCACAAGAGAACAGATCCCGGCCTTTGGAGGAGATAAATAAAAGATCATCTTCAACAGAATTTCCTCTCTCTTCTTCTTTTTAGCGCAGTTTTCTTCTCTCTCTGCTCCAATTACTTTAGTTAAGTCAAGTGATTATTTGTGGTTCATTTTGAGAGGTAAGTGTATAATTAGGCTACTGAGTTCCGTTCCTGGTGTATTGTCTTGTAAAAATGCTTGTAACCTTGTTCGATGGAGGAAATTAATGCAAAGGTAGCCTTAATCCACTTTGTTGAGCTCAAACTGTAATGTAGGCAGTGGTTGGCCAAACCCTGGGTATTCGGGCAAACATATTGCACTTTTCATGTTATAGATCTTGAAATTTCCCAGTTACCACTAAAGAGTACCTTTTGTCCAAGTCACTAGAGAGGATCTTGAATCTGAGGAGGTTTCGGTTAAATTTTGTGTTCAGACCCTCTGGATATTCATTTATTGATCTTCTGAAATACTCCTTTGCTTTTCTAAGATCCTTTGAGAATCTAGCTATGAGGTGAAGAGGGAAATATATTATTTACTTTGAAATCTTTCTTTAAACACTAATATATATTGTTGACATGTGAAATAACTTGGTTCCCATAAATTTCACGATTCGTACCACACAGTCACACCTGTTATTGAGATATTTTTAATTTTTATTTATTCAATAAGTGTAAAACGGTGTCGTTTCACTTTCCCTATTTAACTTCCTTTTTTCCATTTTTCTTTATTCCTTCCTTCTCTTTCACAATCACACAATTGAAGTTTTGGTTAGGGCGTTTCGGTCCTCCGTTCCTTCGTTGTGTGTTTTTGGTCAGTAGCGATTGAGGTCCCAGATCGTGAAGGTCTCTTGGATTGTGTCAGATTTGTTGAAGGTTTGGATCTTCAAATTGATTTTGAGCTTTCCTTTGTCTGCTGTGTATATCTGCATCGCCTTGTTTAGGGTTTTTTTCTTTTTCCATTCCTTCGATTTGCGTTTCTACTCTGCGATTCCGAACTAAAGGCTTTTGATCCCCTTATGCTTTTCTCTTTCTCTCTCACACCAATTCTGGCGAAACCATATTCGCTATCTAGCTTTCCTTTGTCTGCTGTGTATATCTGCATCGCCCTGTTTAGGACTTTTTTCTTTCTCCATTCCTTCGATTTGCGTTTCTACTCTGCGATTCCAGACTAAAGGCTTTTGATCCCCTTATGCTTTTCTCTCTCTCTCTCTCTCTCTCTCACACCATTTCTGGAGAAACCATCTTCGCTATCCTCTTTCTCTATATAGATCTTTGTCTTTGTTGATATTTGCTCATTAGCTAATAAAGCTTCATTTTTTTATTTCACTTTCCCTATTTAACTTCCTTTTTTCCATTTTTCTTTATTCCTTCCTTCTCTTTCACAATCACACAATTGAAGTTTTGGTTAGGGCGTTTCGGTCCTCCGTTCCTTCGTTGTGTGTTTTTGGTTAGCAGCGATTGAGGTCCCAGATCGTGAAGGTCTCTTGGATTGTGTCAGATTTGTTGAAGGTTTGGATCTTCAAATTGATTTTGAGCTTTCCTTTGTCTGCTGTGTATATCTGCATCGCTCTGTTTAGGGTTTTTTTCTTTTTCCATTCCTTCGATTTGCGTTTCTACTCTGCGATTCCGAACTAAAGGCTTTTGATCCCCTTATGCTTTTCTCTTTCTCTCTCACACCAATTCTGGCAAAACCATATTCGCTATCTAGCTTTCCTTTGTCTGCTGTGTATATCTGCATCGCCCTGTTTAAGACTTTTTTCTTTCTCCATTCCTTCGATTTGCGTTTCTACTCTGCGATTCCAGAATAAAGGCTTTTGATCCCCTTATGCTTTTCTCTCTCTCTCTCTCTCACACCATTTCTGGAGAAACCATCTTCGCTATCCTCTTTCTCTATATAGATCTTTGTCTTTGTTGATATTTGCTCATTAGCTAATAAAGCTTCATTTTTTTGCCTATTTTCATTTGCAGATCTGTGCAATTTTTGCCGGATATGATTGCAAAGAATTTACCTTTTTATGCTATTTTTTATCCGTTATACTTATTAGTGCTAACGAATGCTTTTCCTTTACTCACGGTGCTTGTTTAAGGTAGAAAATCCAAAGAATATTTTTATCTGTTTATTGATCTTTTGAAATAAACCCTTGCTTTTTCTAAGATTCTTTTGAGAACCTAGATATGAGGTGAAGAGGGAAATCAATTGTTTACTTTGAAATCTTTCTTTAAACACTCGTATATAGTGTTGACATGTGGAATGACTTGGTTTATGACACATACCGTATTTCCCCGCTACATAAAAAGAGCCGCTTTCCTATAAATTTCACGATTCCGTATCTCGCGTTCGCACCTGCTATTGAGATATTTTTAATTTTTATTCAGTAAGTGCAAAACGGCATCGCTTCACTTTTCCTATTTAACTTTGTTTTTTCTATTTTTCCTTATTCCTTTCATTTCTCTTTCACGCTCACACAATTGAAGTTCTGGTTAGGGCATTTCTTGTCCTTCATTCGTTCGTTGTGTGTTTGTGCTCAGTTGCTATTGAGGTCCAAGATCATCGACGGTCTCTTGGATAGTTAGATTTGCTTAAGGTTTGGATCTTCAAATTGATTTTGAGCTTTCCTTTCTCTGCTGTGTATATCTGCATCCCCTTGTTTAGGGCTTTCTACTTTCTCTGTTCCTTTGATTTGTGTTTCTACTCTTTGATTCCGGACCCAGATATTTCAGTTTTGCTAAAGGCTTTTGATCCCCTCCTGCTTTTCTCTCTCTCTCCTCACACCATTTCCGGCGAAACCATCTTCTCTATCCCATTTCTCTATTCAGATCTGTCTTTGTTGATATTTGTTCATCAACTAAAAAGCTTATTTATTTATTTTTCATTTGCAGATCTGTACAATTTTTGCCCGATTGATAAATGTACTTATGATTGCAAAGAATTTGCTTTTTTTATTCGCCTATATTGATTACTACTAACGACCGCTTTTCCTTTACTCACAATGCTTGTTTAAGGTAGAAAATCCAAAGTTTAAGGATATTATTGTATATATAATATTAGCGGTTTATTTGGAAGCTTTCTCATTTCTAATGTAGTTAGATGTATCCACAGTTTTTTATTGACGGATTGGATTTTTTGGCTAAGCAAGTACTGAACTACTTTATGTAGTGTGTTCCTCTAATAGGCTCATACCCACTTAAATCTGCACTTTACGACCCTTCTGTTATGTATAATCTCTGGTATCACAAAGATGACAATGAGATTTTCTTGGAGAAACTACACAAATAGGCTTGCTGGAATCCTCCTTTCATTTATAATGAATTTCTGTTCTACATACTGTGCTTCTTCATTCTCTTTCCTTAAACAACTTTAATATGATCCTATTTTATTGCATTTCCTTTGATTCCTTTTCCTCTTTTTATGTCCTTAAACTTTTTGACCATTCCTTCCTCTCTGATTGTCCACATTCAGACCTGAAAGACACACTGAGGGATGATTTCTGTCATGTTATTAACAACTTAAGACTCTAGCTTAACGCAAATACTTTGATCTAATTCACATAAAAAATATCCCTTTGAATTTTAAGAAAAACTACTGTTAAAATATCATAATGCCTAGTTATATCTATTCTGTTACATACTGCGAGAATAAGTTCCTTGAATGTGGCAGAAACTAGTTCTATGAGAAATAACTCAGCGTGTACTGCATATTCTAATTTCTGTGTGAAATCAGTGTGACATTGTAAAATATTTACAGCACATTCTTAAATCTGATATATGTTCTGAACATTCGTCTTATTTGTGTAATTGAACACTTCATATGACGTATCTCTTATTTTCCGATTGAAAAATCATCAATACATGTAATATGCGAACCCTTCTCTCAGTGAAAGAAGTTGATTTGTTCAGAATATCTTTTTCTTGTAAAGTAAAAAGAACTTCAAGCTTTGCAACAATACATAAACAATTTTTTTATACAAAAGAAGTCTGATATGCTTTTGCAAATATATTAACAAAACATAAGAAACTTAATCTTTGTTGCCCATTACTTTCTTAGTTGAAGGGATTTTGATAAATGATAAAAAATTAAGTTTGAAATTGATATCTTCAATGGCGAAGGAGACCTTTTCCTTTTTCATTTAAATTAGGTTCCTGTTTTGCAAAGCACACTAACTATTTCTTCTTCCTTCTTCAAAGCAGAACATCAGAACCTCATTATGGCAACCTTGGTAGTATTGAAGAGCGATGAGAAACAAAGGTTTTCTAAATTAAAGAGAGAAGATGGAAGGGAAGATCTGATTAGCAAATTGCCTATTGCAATTCTCCAGCATATCCTCTCCTTCCTTCCTACCAGAGATATCATACGAACATCAATACTATGCAAGACATGGAAAAACCTTTGGAATGCAATTTCCAACATTGATTTAGGAGATTCAATTGACATAACAAAGAGAGATTACTTGAAGCGTCGGGCTTCCTTCTTGGATTCTTTGGAAAGAATACTTCTCCACCATGATGAATCTGATATCGAAAGGTTGCGTCTTTCATTTGAAATGCCGGTGAATCCTGTCCGTGTTCATTCATGGATTTCAGTTGCTATAAAACATAATATTAGAAAGCTTGACGTTTCACTACCTTTAGGATGCATATATTCTTTACCTCGTGACCTTTTAACTTGTGAATCCCTTACCGAGTTAAGACTATATATGACCTGCATTTTCATTCCCAGTTTAATTCATTGGCCAAATTTGAAAGAACTGCATCTTTCCCAAGTAGCATTTTTCAACGGAAGTTCTACACAACAAATTTTCTCAAGCATTCCATTGCTTCAAAACCTGGCATTGGTGAACTGTGAATGGGAAAACATTAGGCATCTCAGCATCTTTGTTCCCAATTTGAGATGCCTGATTTTTGATCAGTGTTCAGATCCCGAGGATCTACTCGAGTGTGAGATAGTAGTTCGTGCTTCAAATCTTGTTTACTTGAACTGTACAAGTAACTTCTCAGTTAATCTTCTAGTATCCGCATGTTCACTGGCTAATGCATCTGTTGACGTTTATAATTATGACGAAGTAGAGGAAGAAGTTAGTGACCGTAGCATCAGAATGCTTAACGGAATCAAGAGCGTTAGATCTTTGACTATATCTGATGACTCACTTGCGGTATCAAAAGCTTTCTAATTTTGAAATGATCTCTTCTGGCGTATTCCTTTTTGACTTTTTGTGATTAGTCTCATTACTAATTTCAATTGTGTTCTTGTATGCTAGAGTCTATCTGGTGTAAGAAATTTCGCTGATGTGCCTGTTTTTCAAAATTTGATCCATTTGAAAATAGTTCGTGAAATGTCAAGACACACAATAGACATTTTGTTGGAATTGATGCAGAGAACACCGAATCTTAGAATCCTTGAAATTGCCGAGGTAAATGCTACCAGAAAGCCCTTATCTAGTTTTAAGTTTGCTCAATGCAGTTTTTCCGATATACCTCCTCAATGGGCCAACTAAAAAAGTGAGTTGCTTGATTGGTCGATCATTCTACTAACGTAATAGCTTTCTCTTTGTTATTGTCATATAGGGACTCATTCAAGACATAGAATTCATTCTAAATGAAGATGATCGGAATTTCGAAATAATTCCTTGCTGTTTGAGATCTCATCTCAAGGTCATTAGCATGAAGGCTATCTATGGGCAAGAAGCTCCAGTACATCTGCTAAGACATTTCTTGAAGCATTCAGCTGATATACAAAGGGTGGTGGTACATTATCCGAACAATGCATCAGACTATATGGAAAAACGAGAGGAATTCGAAAACCAGCTACACATGCTCCCTAGAATCTCAGAAAATTGTGTGATCAAAGTCTTGGACCAGCCTCTATAGGTTACATTGCTTTAAGATTCGATGAAGTAAAAGACATTATGTAGCGTGTATTTTTATCTTTTATTTTGCATTTCTAGCTATTATTACTATTCTAGAATTTTATATTCATTTACCTTGTGTCTCGTCCATTAAAATGCTGTTAATAAGTGTTCGATTCCAACTTTCTTTGATTGCTTTAATAATTTCTAATAGACTAATTAACAGTGTTAGGATATTGTCAAGTTCTGTGATTGTGATAAACATGAGCTCGCAATATTAGGAGTTCCCTTTTGAGCAACCAAAAGCAATATTAAGAATTGATATTTCTATGTTATCTGTAAATGGCACTTAAAATGTATCAAAGGAGCCCGCAAGTGTAAATTAAAATTGCAGATACATTAATTCTTGATGCAGTTGCAGATTCTCTTAGCACAAAGTTTGTGGTTCAATGGACTGTACACATTTGTTTTATTGAATTGTTAACATTCTGTCCAAATAAATGTATTAACTGTGTCCACCAGTAAGGTCTATTGTTCATAGTCATTGTTGCCCTCAAATTGATCTAGAGTGTTTTGCCTACTTTTGAGAATCTTGAAATCTCTTGTATCTGTTGAGAAAGATTTCCAGGTTATAAAGGTTAGTTTGGCGAGTCCCAAGGGATGAACTCAGGGCTAAACCCTGAGAAATGCACCATAAAAAAATGTTTTGCCTACTTTTGAAAATCTCGCAATCCTTCGCATCTGTTGAAGTTGAGAATGATTTCCGGGATATGAAGGCTAGTTTGGCGAGTTCCAAGGGATGAACTCAAGGCTAAACCCTGTGAAATGACTGAAAAGTTCACCAGGAGATTAACAAAGGAAAACATATCTTGTGTTACATTTTCTGTCTGGTTCACTTCTTCTGGTTGTAACATTCCTAACATTTTATATAGGAGCCATATATTACAAGCCATATTTGGCTAAGCTTAAAAGGTTTGCATATAAATAATTAATTTTTAAAATAAGGTATTTCAAAACAAAAAATTCCTTGAGAGTAAATCTTACTTTATAAAAGCTTAACCCCATATCTGATAGCTTATAAGTGTCTCAAATGAGATGAAAGAACACCATGATTATGGATCTATATGCAAAATAATTATTTTGTAAAAAATATGTTGTTAAAGTGAGATGGAAAAAAACAAAATTTAAAAAATATGGCCAAACAGCCGCATTATGCATTTAACAAAAACGGTGGCCTGAGTATGTACTAACCTTTTAAAATAAGTATCTTGGAGACTATAGTGGCTTGTGCAATACTTGAATCACCTAATTTACTCCCACCTTTGGCTACTCCATTTGTTTTACCTTGAATATATTTTCCGCTCCATCAATTTCAGAGGGAACATTTCAATTTTAGGTACAATCCACGTACATCACACTATGATTCACATAAGTTAATAAATTCTAGAAACTGTTTTCTCGATTTTTTCGTTTTATTTTGGATTCTCCCTTAAGTGTTAATTTTTTTTCTCTCCAAGATTATACAGGATTTTGATCTAACTTAGTTTCATTCTGAGCTGTAACTTTGTTTTATAAATTCTTGATTTTGATCATGATTTTTTATCTTGATTTGGGTTCGAGAAATAGCATGAAAGAATTCAACTTTAATTATTTATTCTAAGGCAGTTGTCTTGACTGGAACAAGAACATCAACTGCTTGTGTTTTCGCATGCAGTAGAAGCATTATATGTTAAAATTTATCTTTTTTCACTGAAATATCTTTTAGTTTTCTTGAGGAAAGTGTGAAAGATTTTTCTTCATCAGTTTAAAATAACTAATTAAAGGCCTAAAACCGTTAGTGATCTTAAAAAAAAAAAAAAAAATCTTGTTCCAAAAAAGAATCTCAATGTTGTATTTTCTTGGGGGAAAAACAAGTTTTATTTTCGTTCTCTTCTTGCCTTTTTCTTACCGTATTATTATTATTTTAAATGGTTGGTTCTTGAAATGATTTCGCCTTTAGTAATCTGTGGCAAAATGGTTATGTTTTGTTTTGACTGTGTCGATAATGAAATTGTGCGTTTCTTAATAGTATCAAAAGTTTTACTCCGCTATCTATGTTGTGTTGCTCTCTCAAAAGATACATTTTTTTTAAGAGATCTGATAAGAAGATTCACCAATTAGACGTGGGGTACCCTTATCTCAGTCATTTTCTTTGAAGACGATGACTATATTAAACCACCCTTATGATATATGGTTAAAGATCATACGAATGTGATGATTAATGGTAAGGAGAAATATATTCAGTGCAGAGCTCCTTTATGAGAGAGTAGCACAACACACAGCCTCTATAAAGGCCCTTGTAGAGCTAGGACATTTAGGAAGTAACGGTAGTTACATTATATTTTGTTTTTTACTATTTGTCTCGGCAATTTTCATTTTTGTTTATTTTTGGCCAAAGGAGTTAAGTATAGGATTTACCGGTAGTAGGGAGTAGTTTTAATGTATTTGGACTTGAGTGTTTAACTAGCTAGATATGATAATTTAATTTCCTATCTATACTTCTGAAGATATGGTTTATTGCAGGCATTTAATCATCCTCCATTTTGTAGGATGTCATAAACAGATAAAAACATAGTGTTAAAAATCTAACGATGTAATCAAGCAACGCCTTAATCCCTTAGATTCTTGCATATAATTGGGACCGCGGCAAAAAAATATGTTTAAAAAAGGGAAGGCAATTTCATATATATATATATATATATATATATAGGATATAAATGTGCGAATTGAAAAAATCTCCAATGTATGCAATTTCTAGACACAGCTCTTCCATTACAAAGGGTGCATATCAAAGAGTCATGTCATTTCGGAATGGGCATGACTTTTAGATAAGGTGCAATCTACCCCATTAAATATTAAATGGTGCAATCTAATGGTTGAAATTAATTTGTGCTAAAAGATGCGACCATTCGATGAGACAAATGAAAATCTATAAAATTTGCATTCGCATACATCGCTTCATCTTATCTCCTTCGAATTTCTGCATTTTCTACGTTTGAGTAAGACGTGATTTGCTCATGAATTACTATGGATGCACCATGGTTACAGTAAGTCGTTACTCTATTCGTATTTGCATGTATGCATTTATTTGCGGAATATAAATTATGCTCCAATTTATCCAACAATGGTCTTGACTCTCTTTCTACAATATTATTACCATAACAAAGATTGATGCATTATTTATGTGTATTACCGGTTTGCCATTGCATGTCAAGCATTTGCTCTTTATTTTTATTTAAATGAGTTTAAATAAAAAAAATTCGTGTTCTTTCTGTTATTACACTTGACTACTTTCCTTCCCCAACTTGGTGGCTGTATCCTTTCTTTTCTTCATCCCCCGCACCCTTTTTTTAGGGTGGGGTGTGTGTGGGTGAGGTGGGGTGTGGGGGAGGGAAGGGGAAGTGGAAGTCAACTGCACTTAGCTCGTATGTAATTGTCTGCAACCGTGTAGAGACTTCATAGTTGGTCTATCAGTTATTAAAATAGAAATCATTGTGGCATTTTGCTCATAATATTACTTTGGAGCATTTAAAATGTTGTCGTTTAATGTGACTAACTATGGTTGCAACACATAAAAAAGAATAGTTTTTCGTAGAACATACTTCAACAGTAATAAAAAAATAAATATAGGCTTTTAAAGAGAAGACCATGATTATAGAATTGAAAAAATTTCATGTTAAAAATTGCACAAAAAGTGGCATTTTTGGGGGGTGGGGTTGATTGAGTGGTATTCCATGAAACATTTCGCAAATTTGTAGAAGAATTCTTGAAGTATCAATATTTTTCCTCTCATAAAAAAGGTTATTAGGACAAGTGGTGAAGATTGAGTCTTCATCATTAATTTTAGTCTTTATCAAGATTTAGTCTCGATGAAAATTGAGTCTTCATCATTAATTTTAGTCATTTTTAATTTTAGTATTTATTATTTTAAATAAGAGTTGTAAGCTTTAACGGCCATAGGTGATTTTTAAATTGAAATAAAATAAACTTTGGAATTCTCAAAATTTGATATCTAAAATCAAATAGCCCAAATTCCTTGTATTCATGCACGAATCAAAGTACTTTGATGCCTAAATTTTTTGTATTCTTAGGAATAAGTAGAAACTAGAAGGTGAAGGTATTGCAATAATTCAGTTGGATTCAATGAAATTTTGATAGCATATTCATTATATTATTTTTTATTGCTTCCGTCCCTACATCAGTTTTTTATGAAAGCGAGGTTCGTTTCTGATAAAGATGAGCTAGTGTTCGTGGAATCTAATGTTAGGAGTTCTGTTTTGGGACGAAACACTTTTTGTCCCTTTCAATTCAGATGCGAAAGAATTTGTAGATTTGAGTAACGACATTTGTGATGGGCCTATAATTTTTGATGAAGATATTGAAGAATTTTTCGATTTGGATAAATCCAATTGTGTTCCAGTTTCTAGCAACGAGTTACATTTCGAAATCTTTTAAGAATTGTCCGAGAAATTCAAGAAAGAAAAACTCAATATGACAACTATGGATGCAAAGATTTCATGCTTTTGGTGAATGATGTGTCTACACAACATGGCAAATTTTGGGAAGCAGGCAACAACTAAGTCCTTAGTTTTGTAACACTTATTTTCCTATTTGATATTGAAGAATTATGGCCGATTGAGCATTGAACTGTTATTCACATCCTGGTAATATGCAAATGAAACTGAACGAAGCAGCTAATACCTATCAAATAGATTGTCTTTGTCACTAGGAATTGGATGAAGAATACAGTGAGTTTCGAGGAAGAATCTTCATCAATTGAAGGATAACGATGAAGATTGAATCTTCATAGTTAATTTTAGTCATTATCTTTAATTTTAGTCTTTATCTAGGTATAATATTGATGAAAATTAAGCTTCATCTTTAATTTTAGTCAGTAGTTTTATTTTTAATCTTTATTTAACTTTATTTTTTGTCTAGATTTTTGTCTTTACCTAGTTTTAAGTATTGCTTTAATCAGGGTAGTGATTTTTAAATTGAAATTGAATATGTTTCAAAGTTTTCCAATCTCTTAAATTCTCGATAATTGATATTTAAAATTAACGAATCCAGATTCTCTGTATTCATGTGCAAATCAAAGAGTTCTAATATCTAGATTTCTAGTATTCTTAGGAATCAATAGAAACTAGAAAGTGATCATGCTATGATATTCCATTGGACTCAATGGAATTTTGATAGCGTGTTTGTTATATTATTTTTTATTGTTTTCGGCACTAAATCAGTTGGTACCAAAGCAAGGTTCGTTCTTGATAGAGACGAGCTAGTGTTCGTGGAATCCAATGTGAGAAGTTTTATTTTGGGGCGGAACAATTTTTTTGCCCCTTATAATCTGAATGTAGAAGAATTTGTGGATTTGGGTAATGATAGTTATGACTGGCCTCTGATTTTTAATGAAGAGATTGAAATTTTTTTCGTTGGCAAATCCAATAATTTTCCAGTTTCATGTAACGAGTCACATGTCGAAATCTTTGTAGAATTGTCCAACAAATTCAAGAAAGAAAAATTCAGTAGACAGTGGTAGATGCAAAGAATCCATACTTTTGGTCAAGGACATGTCTATACAATTCAGTAAGGAAATGAGGCGACAACTTTGTCCCCTTGGTTTTGGAAAATATGGTCGGTTGAGCATGTAATTGCTATTCATGTCCCAATAGATTAAGACTTTTGACAAAATTGAACGAAGCAACTAATGAGCGTTTAATAGAGCTATCAAATAGATTGTCCTTGTCACGATGAATTAGACGAAGAACACAATGCAAGATTCGATGATGAATCTTATAATCGAAGGAGAATGATGAAGATTGAGTCTTCATCATTTACTTTAGTCATTATCTTTAATTTTAGTCATTATCTAGATTTAGTATTGATGAAAATTGAGTCTTCATTATTAATTTTACTCATTATTTTTAATGTTAGTCTTTGTCTAGATTTGATCTTTATCTAGTTTGTTGTTATTGCTTTAAATAAGGGTTGTAATTCTTAATGACTGTATGTGGTTTTTGAATCGAAATAAAATAGACTTTAAAATTTTTCAATCTCTTAAATTATTGATATTTAAAATCAACAAGTTCAAATTCACTATATTCGTGCGAAAATCATAGAGTTTCGAAAACAAGATTTCTTGTATTCTTAGGTATCAACATAAAATGGAAGGTGAACGTGTTGCCATATTCATTTGGAATCAATGAAATTTCGATGGCGTGTTTGTTAAATTATTATTAATCGCTTCCGCTCTTATATCAACGAGCCTCCATTCAGTGTACCATAGTAGAGAGAAAAGAAATAAACATATTGTAATCCTCTTCTTTGATATAGTGCGATTCGATGGCGGCACCTGGTGCATTAATAATTCTCAATTGAGGGTGAAGCGTGTTTAATCGAGAGTCATTCTTGCTTTCATTTTCTTATTTTACTTTAAATTGCTATCGGTAATATAAATTATTCGATTAATCTATATCAGTACAATGTACATGGTAATCTCTTATTGACAGTGGGGTGTTGTACCATATTCATTTCTCGTGTTTGTTATATTTTTCTTAAAAGTAATCTTGAGTATTTAATGTCTCCATATAATGTTGATTAATATGCGACAATAAAACTAACTTCAATTTTACAATTCAAGTTCAATTTCACCTATTTGATTTGAGAATCACAATACTTTTTAGCAACATTAATGTTAATCCCCAAAAATTTCTTTGTTTAAAAAATTTAATGCAAGGAAATAGTGAGTCTACAATTCAAGTTCAATTTCACCTATTTGATTTGAGAATCACAATATTTTTAGCAACATTAATGTTAATCCCCAAAAATTTCTTTGTTTAAAAAATTTAATGCAAGGAAATAGTGAGTCTGTAGTTATGTTGAATTTGAGGAGTCGAGAATTAAATTAAAAAACAATTGAGGCAAGCTAAATATATACTAAGCCTCCATTTCGATAAATTTACTTAAAGTCAAACATTAATAGCATCTACACATTTACAATTATTACTTATATTATCTATACATTTCGTAGGACCCATTATCTTATTCTTTATAAACCATTTTATAAATTTACCAAACCGAGACTAAAGGCATTGATTCAAACTAGTTCGATTCTCTGAATCCATTCTAGACAAATAATGTTATGAGGTGTTGACACCAATCTAGTTGGCAACATATCATATATCGTATTAAATGGGCCATAATTTTTTTTAATATTTAGTTGAACCTTTAATTTAATGACAGTAATGCTACCATCTAGACTGGTGTTAAACATTAATGGTGTTAAATAGTATTACTCATTCTAGGCATGATTATCGTGTTAAATGAGAATCTATACCCTTTTCCCAAGTTTATATGAAAATAAGTAATTTATTTGCTAAACATGCTAGCCTCTCGTGAACGGGAGGCTAGCATGTTAATTTGCAACGTATAACATTCTAAAATTATATTATGTTCTTTATTTCTAAGGAATTAGCAGTCATTATTGATAGACTTACAACCAATTTATATGTCATGGTTGTTGAAATTCAACACAAGAGAGTTAATATATTTTGGATGGAATATCTACATATTTCAATGTATGTAGTTAATTCCTATCTTATTATTTTGGATTCTTGTTTAAAAGCAATAGAGTGGATTGGAACGAAATTAATACATTGTCTTGGTGAGCTTTCTTGATGAGGAGATTTATGACACAACCTATAATATGTTTGACTGCATTTAAGAATAAGTAAACTCGCTTTTAGTGTCTAAATATTTTTTGAAAAACATAGCATCTAATCTTTTTTCTAATTTTAAGTAGGGACAACAATAAGACGAGGTGAAGTGGATTGGGGTACGATGGGAAATGTGGGTAACATATCGTCACTGTCCTATCGGAGAATTTGGGAGCTAGGGTGGGGTTGGGGGACGAGGCGGTATGTGTATTAAAATACCTCATTTACTCCATTCTTTATTTATTTATTTTTGATTTTACTGTATATTATTTTAATAGTAAAATATATAAATGAAATTAAAAGTTCCAAATGGGAATAATTCGTTCCATTCTCATTATTTATTTTAAAAGTAATTCTTACTTGGTAATTAATTATTTTCAAATTTGATGCATAATTTTTTTTTTTTTAAAAAGAAAATTACTTTTATTTAAGATTGAAGTGCTCACAAATGGGGTGGCATTGTAACCTGCCCACGCATAAAGAACTTGAATCACCTTCATTTCCTCTCCGTCAATTCCAAGAAGAACGCTATCATAAGGCCGATCAGGGGTACAATTAAATTCTGGGTACAATTGTATCTTAGGTACAATCCGCATTCTGATTCCACAAGGTTTAATCGATTCTTAAACTTATTTTGTTAATTTTCGCAGTCTCTTTTAGTCTTCAGGTTTGATTCTGTTTTATTCTGAGCTGTCATTGATGTTCGATTTGGATAAATAGCATACAAGAATTCATCTTTTTATTTTCTAGAATCAGTCTATCAGAGCATCAGCTGTGCGTGTTTTTGCTTCAGTCAAAAGCTTACTTTTCCCCCCTGTAAAAAATAACTTCTTGTTTTTCTTGAGGAAAGCGNTTCGATTTGGATAAATAGCATACAAGAATTCATCTTTTTATTTTCTAGAATCAGTCTATCAGAGCATCAGCTGTGCGTGTTTTTGCTTCAGTCAAAAGCTTACTTTTCCCCCCTGTAAAAAATAACTTCTTGTTTTTCTTGAGGAAAGCGTGAAATATTTTGCTTGATCAGTTTGTTAAGATTTCAGTTTCTTGACTGTGCCGTCTTGCTTTCTCATATTTTTTTTTGGAAGTTTTTGCATATGATGGTTTTCCATATCATGCTTAAACCTGATACAATCCTCTTTTTCTGATGGTATCATTATTATTATTTCTTTTTCAGGTATTGAAACTGTTTTCACTTTACGGGTAAGCAAAGAAGGTCGGAATAGGAGACTTACGCGTAGATTAAATGCGTTCATTGTATGAGACACGTGGTTAATGACTTGACAAATTCTAATGAGGGTAATAATATCTAAGGGACAAAGTCAAAGATAAAGATACACAGTCAGCAAGTCTTCTAGAGATCTACTTCATCGAATCTAAAAGCATTGTGTT
>CAIGRP010005132.1:0-13993 GCA_903798385.1 Fraxinus cuspidata
GTTTTCAATTTTTCATTAAATATTGTTTGTACATAGAGTTGGATAAAATTATCGACTCAAACCGAGCGGTTCTCATAAGTTAAATATCCGAACGAGTATCTAAATCGAGAATCGACGGATTTGGTTCGGTATTCGATTCTAGACCCAGAACCAAATAATCTAATAAGAACTGAATTTAAATAATTTTTTTATTTTTTATATTGAATTAATTAAATTTTTTAATTTTTTCTAAATAAATTAGCAAATTAACTAATTTATTGATTAATATTCTAACTGCCAAGTCAAGTATATGCCTAGCTAGACCAGCCCAACCCAATTTCTAAATTCAATTTTTTGATTTAATTTTTAGTCCAATCATTATTTTCATTCTTACTCCAAAATTTAGGCATTTTTAAGTTTTTATCCTTCTCTTTTCAATTTTACACTTTTATTCGGTAACCACTGAGTCACTAACTTCAAATCATTTGATAAATTGAAAACCTACGTCCACACACACAAAAGGAGGCATTTTACACCAGAAATAGCATTAATAAAATAATTTATTTCTTTGTTCTTCTTTATTCAAAAAGTAAAAATAAGTTTTTTTGGTCAAAGAGTTGTTTAACGGAGATACAGAAAATACAAGAAAAACCTTCCACTTTGATTTGAAATTCAAAATAATAATATAAGCATGGTCAAAATATTACTCGGACTTCTCTAAGTAGTTGAAAAGACAACTTCAAACTATTCTGTTGACTTGATTAATTCATAAGGAAAGAAAAAATAATATATAACGAAGACTGGATTATTTAGTAGAAACTAGGTTCATTCAATCATGTTAGTGAATTTTGCTATTTTTTCTTCAAAAGGACATGTGATTAAATGTACCAGTCAAGAACATCCTTATAATTCTTTTCTATTTACTGGAGAAGCTCAAACATTATTTACAAAAGCTAATAGATGAAAAAAGCAGTAAATGATACAAGGAAAAAAAAAATATCAAAGCATAAAAGGCAATTAGCTTTAAGCCATATGTCTGAAGCTCCACATTTACAAAGATCTCTAAATTTTAGGAACTTTGTCCAAACAGTTTCTACTACAAAATAGTAAAGTAAATTTTTTTTTTTGTCAATAATAATAAAACAAATATAATATAATTTACCGAAATAAACTTTATTGCTATTTAAATTAATAAGAATAAAAGAATAAATAAACCCACTGAAAATTGAATACTAAATTATATATTGTTTACTATGTAAAAACAAAGTTTTTATCAACAATAATTATTTAAAAATATTTCTTAGTAATTTAATTTACTGATATAATTTTTGGTATTAAATAAAATAAAATATATAATATTTAGAAAATTATATCTGTTTATATAGAAATTAAAAATTATTTAATATTTCAAACATATATTTTGTTGGTAATATTAAAAAATAAATATTTCCGATAATTTTAATCATGGACAAAAATTTCGCCTATAAATAAAGTAATAAAAATTTAAAATTAAATAACAACGATAGAAATTTCGTCTGAAACAAAATTATAGTTAGAAAATAATTTATCCATTGATAACGTTACAAATAAATAAGCAAAATAATATCTTAAATTATTGATGAAAGATAGAAATAGAAATTTAAAAATTATTTAATATTTCAAACAAAATTTATGTTTGTAATATTAAAAAATAAATATTTTGATTATTTTAATTGTGAACAAAGATTTCATCAATAAATAAAGGAATGAAAGCTTAAAATTAAATAATGATGATAGAAATTTCGTTTGAAATAAAATGATAGTTGGAAAATAATTTATCCATTCATAACGTTATAAATAAATCAGCAAAAGAATACCATATATAATTGATGAAATATTCTATTTGTGACTGCTACAAATATAAGGAGTATAGAAAGAATAAAACCTCCGCTCGAGAAATTCAAACTAGCAACCTAAGCCCTGGTAATGATTGCAAACGATGGTACAAACACCATTGAAATCGGTAATCAGCGATAGAGGTTTGTCGAATGAATTAGCCTATTTATACTGTTATGTTTTATGACTCAAATTCCATGTAAATTGGAAGTTTGATTTATGGAGGAAGTTTAGATAATTTTGGTTTTGAAGCTCGGTTTCTTAAGAGATCAAATTTCATCATAGATTTGGAGTTGGATTGGGAAAATGACTTTGAAATTTCTGAAAAAGTGTTTTGGAAGTTTTGGACATAACCAATGCTGCAGTATCGTCTGTGTGACAGAAATTTCACCCTTATTTGGTTATTGACACGGTTTTGTATTCTACAACATCCATAACTCCAAGATTTAGCTCATATAAATACTCTACAAGGTGTCGGCTCTTCATAGGCTTAAGAGAGACACAACATAACAATTAGATCATTATTGTATACATTAGAAACTTAAGAAAATTGGTTAACATTGGCTTGAGACATTTTCTCTACCCCTCCTTCCCCGAAAAAAGCAGGAGCACCTTACATTCTTGAATTGATAACCAGTTTTCGGCTAACCTAGCCTCCTTAGGGATGGAAACGAGGAGGGCGGGACGGGGTGGCGTAACCTCTCCCACCCCGCCCCGTCGCGTTACTCGTTTAAGTCGGGGCTAGGGCAGTTTTTGATAATTTATTTTATTGCCCCCATTCGTTTGACCGAGATAAATAATTTTAGTTGCCATTTTCTATTGGAACTAATGAAATTTCGTGAAATTTTTCATTTAAAGTATTAAATTCTAAAAAAAAAAACTTATACAGGGCGAGGCACCCGTTACCCGTCCCTGCCCTAAACTCGCCATGTCCTCGATTCGAATACCTGATTAAGCGAGTAATCACCGTCCCGTTTGGGATGGGGCCGCATGTATCGGGTTTGTCGGATATTTTTTTGTCATCCATAAGCCTCCTCCGTCCCTCGGGACCACCAAGGGATGAATATTCACATGTTGTCTATCGACTAAGCCCTGACTCACCCTCCATTGACGAACCTTGCGGAGGAACCTTTAGGTTTTCAGGGCATTGGATTCTCACCAATGTTTACGGTACTCAAGCAGACATTCTCGGTTCCGCTTTGTCCACCAAACTCGCGCGGGAGCTTTCTTCCAAGGCCTTAGATTTAGATCGAAAAAATCAAATTTTGTAAAAATAATTTTAGTTTTTTTATATAATAAATTCTTTACTTCCACAAAATTCTTGGTTGTGTAATTCATTATTTTCATATTGTCCATATTTTGTCATCATTTGGTTGGATTCATTAGTATCAGAGCTATTCTGGTATTTTTTAATTTTCTAACAAGTGGTATCAGAACCAACGTTTTTGGGGACGGTTTCACATGGAAGATCAAATTAGTTATCAAAGTGAAGTTTGAACAAAGTCAATTGTCTCAAGGATGAAAAGTATGCAATTTGAGATTCCGCTTTTGGATCACACTAGCAAATTTTCTTTGTGGCTGATCAAGATGCGAGCGGTTCTTACTCAATTAGATTTTGATGATACTCTGTTGAGGATAGATAGAATGTCCGCAACAATGACTACAGAGAAGAATTAACAGAAGGATCGGAAATACCTATCACAAATACATCTTCATCATTCCAATTAAATTCTTTAGGATGTGGGAAAGAAGACAAGTGTTGTTGAATTGTGGTTAAAATTTGAGCAGTTTTATGTGACAAAAAGTTAGACAAGTAAATTACACTTAAAGCAGCGTTTCTATTCTCATCGCTTAACAGAAGGTGGATCTTTGAAAGATCATCTACTGGTGTTCAAGGAAATCATCGCGACTTGGAGACCAAAGAGGTCAAGTATGCTAAAGAGGATTTAGAATAGATATTGTTATGTTCGTTGCCCCCTTCATATGTGACTTTTAGATATATCATTCTCTATAATTAAGATACTCTTACTATTTATAATGTATATGATGGGCTTTATTTTAAGGAGAAGATGAAGCATTTGGTTGTCAATTCTGAGGCCCAAGCAAGGGTCATTTTATTTGTGAGAGGAGGATAGATGGTCATGGAAGGGGCACAGTCAATAATAGCAACAGTAATAAAGGTTGTTGGTATTGCAACAATAAGGGACACGTGAGGAGGGATTGGTGTGAGTAGCGGAACGGGTTTGCTACTACAGATCAGAAAGATCAACCTTGTAGAAGAAGACAATGATAGAGATCTTTTGACGATTATTGATGGTGACTCCAAACCTGACGAGAACTAAATTCTTGATTCGGATTACACTTTTCATATGTGTTCAAATCGGATTGATTTTCTTCATATGAAATAGTTATAAGGGGATCCATAATGATGGGAAATAATAAGCCTTGTAAAATTGTTAGGATTGGTAATGTCAAAATCAATATATTTAATGGGACGGTTAGAACACTTTGCAAGGTTCAACACGTTCCAGGTATAAACATGAATACAATATCTTTGAATACTCTTGATTGAAAAGAGTAAAGGTATACCGGCGAAGATGGAGTTCTAAAAGTTAGCAAAGATATCCAGATTGTGTTAAGAGGACGGAGAAAGACCTGGTTATATGTGTTAGAAGGTTCGTCGGTCACTGTAGATGCAACTGCAGCTTATGGTTCAGTATGTAATAACTCAAGTAGAGCTGGTTGTAATCAGGTTGTTCGTAGTGATTCGAACAATGATTTTGAAGAATCTTCCAGTAGCTCAAGTGGATATAGTTGTGAACTTATTGATCATTTTGCTTGTGATGATTCAAGCAGATTTGGCAACTTAGGTGGAGTTGAAATTACTCGTAGTGATTCGAGCAGATTTATTGACTAAGCTAGAGCTGGAAGTGAACATGATGATTCAAGCAAGGATGGCACACAAGATAGTTCGTTGGTAAGTAGACTTTGATTTAGTTCATAGTTGCTGAGTGTGCTTGGCAGGGGCATGGCAGAAAAGTTGGAGAATAACTTGAGGAGTGAAGACTTAATTCTTTGCTATGAAATTTGTGTCAAGATGGAGTTTGTTATGTTTTGTAACTCAAGTCCCATGTTAATTTGAAATTTGATTTATGGAGAAAGCCTAGATAATTTTAGTTTAGAAATCCGATTTGATAAGAGATCAAAATTTCATCATGAACTGGAATAAAGACTTTGGAATGGTTGAAAAAGTGTTTTGGAAGTTTTGGACAAACTGGTGGCACCATGACGCCTGTGCGGTAGGGATTTCATTCATGTTTGGTTTTTAACACGTTTTTGTGTTCTACTTCATCCATAACTTCAAAAATTTGGCTCCTATGAACATTCCACAATGTGTAGGCTCTGCATAGTCTGGAGAGAGACTCAACATAACAATTAGATTATTATTGAATATATTAGAAATTTGATAGAATTATTTAGATTTAGATTGAGATAATCAAATCTTGTAAAATAATTTTAATTTTTTGTTATAATAAATTCTCATCTTTTGCCACAAAGTTCTTGGTTGTTGTGTGATCCATTATTTTCACATTGTCCATATTTTCTCGTCTTTAATTATTTGGTCAAATTCATAACAAGTGATATCAGAGCAATTCTGATATCTTGTTTATTTACTAACAAATGATATCAGAGCGATCTGGTATCTTGTTTGTTTCACAACATATACAATTTTTTTTTACTAGGGGATGTCATATTATAGTTTTGTGTGCATCAAAATTTTTATGATTGCATATCTATGAATTTTAGCCCATTTTTGATCAAATAAATAAAAAAATATGACAAACACAATAGATATTAAATAGTATGCCACCAAAATTGGGGTTAAAGTGTTGAGCTAATTTACCAATTACTACTTTGTTGATCGTTGCATTGTCAAATAGAAACTATGGGTTGTAATTTTACAATTAAATTATCTAATAATACTAATTACAGCATTAAAAATATTTGGACCATTATCCAAGCCTTCTTTTTATCGTATAAATTAATGAAATCGAATAAATAGTGGATGAAGAAAAAATTTTGTACCTATGTTAAAGATATTTCTGTATGAAGTTGGTTAAGTGAATGATTTCCACTATGCCAAGTGGAAACTCACGATTAACAATGAACATCGCCATACTTATGTGCACTGCCTTTTGCAAATAGACCTATTTGTTAAGATCAAAACTAGAACTTGTACCACCAAGAGAATCGAGTTGGAGCTGAACCTGATTAGTTTTCAAATCTTCTTGTTCGACTATATATTTTTGAGTGCTCGTTTAGATAGATAGTGCCAATAACATTTTGCCAAGAGAATATTTCTTTGTACTATTTGCATTGTGCTCTCGCTTTCTACCTGTAAATGCACACATGATCACAAATTTGAAATATTCTTAACATTTAGCAATTTATTTCCTCGCTCGATTGTTGCCTCACCTTCGCTCGAGCGACAACCTGTCGCTCGACTGTCGCTAGCCCTTCACTCGAGCGATAGTGTCATCCGAGAAATTTTTAATTCATTTTTAAAGGCTTTTTGTCCGGCCCATTCATTCCCTAACCTACATATTAATACTTGAACACCGCAGAACGTAATTTCTAAGGTTGATCATTGAGCAAACCCTTGATTTTTCATATTCTCTTCATCATTTTGAGATTTCAACCTTTATTGTTCAAATTAATTTGTTCTTGGCAGTGACAAAATCAGTTTCACAATCCAAATACCAAACTGTTGCTTCATCTATATCTGTCAGGGTTTGAAGATCAATGAAAGGTGACTAGAGTTCCAGTTATTGAAGAACGCGGTATTCCAGTCATCAAAGAACGCAGATCTATAGGATATAGACGATTTCACATAACTTGGAGTTGCTGTAGGAGAGCGCAATCTAGGAGAGTTTTGGAAACTACAGCTAGGAGTTGGTGCAGGAGTGCATAATCCAGGAGAGTTGTAGGAATTGTAGTCAGGAGATCAGATAGTACGTGTCGTCGTCTAGTCTGATAGACTGTAAGTTATAAATCGTTTATAGTGGATTGTTGACTGGCAATGTGCCCGAATTTCTTACCCAGTTGAGGTTTCTCCATGATTATACCGTGTGTTATTTATTACGTTATTTATTGAGTTTATATTCTGCAGTATTCAGACATAAGATAATTGAACCGTTTGTATAATCATCTAGAAGTAATTAATTGGTGACTTGTTGTTGGTTAATTAAAATTTGTTAATTCCAAATTTACACCTATTCATCCCTCCTCTAGGTGTAGTTTAGGTCAAATTACGTGATTTTCAATTGGTATCAGAACCTTAATTCGATTCATGANTGACTTGTTGTTGGTTAATTAAAATTTGTTAATTCCAAATTTACACCTATTCATCCCTCCTCTAGGTGTAGTTTAGGTCAAATTACGTGATTTTCAATTGGTATCAGAACCTTAATTCGATTCATGACCCTTAATAAAATCTAGAAGAGCCAGTCATTGTCTGTGCCTCCTTTTTCAATGGAAGCAATTATGCTTATTGGAAATTTCGAATTGGAGCCTTCCTTAAAGTTTTGGATGAACGTATTTGGATTAGCGTTCAAACTGGGTGGACTCCACCTTCAACTATTGTTGTTGGTGTAGTTATATACACTGATATTTCATTATGGACAAAAGTTAACTTAGATGAATGTAACTGGAATAGTAAGGGCATTCAGGCCCTATTCACGGCTGTGTCTGCTGAAGAGTTTAAGAGAGTTTAGATGTGTGAGACTACTAAAGAGGTTTGGGACATCTTAGAAATCACACACGAGGGAACTAAAACAGTTAAAAATTATAAACTGCAAGTGTTAACCTCTTGGTTTGAAGAAATTAGAATGAAGAATGATGAAGCGTTTGGTGACTTCTATGCAAAGGTGAATGACATAGTGAATTCAAGTTTTAACTTAAGTGAGAAGATTCCTGAGTCCAATATCATTAGAAAAGTTCTTATATCCCTCCCTGAAAGATTTAGACCTAAAGTTACTACGATTGAAGAAAGTAAAGACTTAGATGTTGTTAAAATAGAAAAACTAGTAGAATCCCTTCAAACCTATGAACTCACTATTTCTTAACCTTAAAAGGTTAAATCTATAGCCATGAAAATGATTAGAGAAGAAGAGAGTGAGTCTACTGATAGCGAGACGCTTAGAGATGACAAAATAGCTTATTTCGTTAAAAAATTATTGAAGATGATGTGGAATATGAGAAAGCCGCAAGAACAGAAAACTAAATTCCATAGTAAATTCTCGAAAGATAGACATGAGAAAAATAACTCTAGGACTCCCCTTAAGAAAACTCAATATGATAGATGCCTAAGTGTCATGGTTATGGACACTATAGGAATGAATGTCCTAACTTAAAAAAGAGTTCAAATATAGAAAGACGTAAGGCTTTAGCAGTAAGTGTCAGGGTTACGGTCACTATAGAAATGAATGTGCTAGCTTGAGTTCAATTAACTCAAGACGTAAGGCTTTAGCAGTAATCTTGAGTGATGATGAATCAGGTTCGAGTGCTCAGAGTGATACCTCTAATGGTGAAGATTAACATAATTTCATGGCCTTCACATCTATAAGAATCTGATAAGGAAAGTGAAAAGTCAAGATTGAAGAACGTAGTAATAAGTTTGAGGAAGAATCTAAGGATGAACCTAATATTCACGAATATTATAGTGAACTATTATAGGAGAGTTTTAAGATAAAAAGGTCAATAAAGTTGTATTGAAAAAAGTAACTAATCTTGAAAGAGAAAAAGAAAAACTCATAGGTGACCTTCAGGACTCTACCAAAATTCTGAATGAGTTGAAGCTTGTTAATGAAGATTTGGAAGCCAATTTTAAATCTTTAACAAATGATCTTGAAAAATCCAATACTCAACTTCATTCGTTCATGAGTGGTACGTGAGAACTCGACAATATGTTGGGGGTCAACAAGCCTGCTGGAAATAGGCATGGTCTGGGTTACATTCAAAATGGTGGCACTATTGCAAGTACATCCAAGACCATGTTCGTCCGGCCACTAACAAGACTCGAAATGTTGTTTATCCTTAACCAAATGGCAAAAATGACTTAGGATCGAGACCTACTAGACAACGTATGATCAATCGACCTACATATCGGCAACAACCTCCGAGCAGGTTTGAGCCTTGGTTTATTCTCACCTGTCACCATCGTGGCACTTTGGGACACACGAGACCTAGGTGTCATAAACTCAGAACTAGAAGTAAAAATCAGGATGTCTCGAGCACAGTTAACTTCCTCGCCAATTAGGTTAGCCACTTAACCGAGATGATGACTCAGTTAAATAAAAACACTTCTACTTCTAAGCAATTTTGGTTAAAAAGAGTTACCTGGAAGGTCATGAAATTGATCATGCTCTTAAAGGTAAGAGCATCCATAGTTAATCTTGATTAGTTCCTTAGGTGCATGCATATGCAGCTCATTGAGTCCATTCATTCTTGCAAACGCTCTTAGATAAGAGCGTACAGGTAACTCTTTGATTAGGTACTTAGGTGCATGCATGTACATGTCATTGAGTCCATTCATTCTTGCATGCATCTATTTATTTGTGTTCCATTTTTATTTTTCTTGAGTGTTTTATTTTCTTTGGATACTAATTTATTTTATATATCTTATAAAAAAAATTTTTACTCTAAACATTTTATAGTGTCCTTAAACATACCATTTGTAACCAAGTATGCATTCATCTATTCACCACTGTCATTTCCATTACTTGGTTCAGTTTAATGTGGAGTATTGAGTATACGTTTCTTCATGTATCATTTGCACAGCACACACTGTGATCTTGTGAGTGAGTCTGAACCGCATGTGTGAAATTTGGGATGGCAGTCATCTGTTGGTAAGGTGACCTTGAACGTGAATTGCTCTATATTTAGATAACCTTAGCTTATGATCTCCCCGTATTATTTAAACAAAAAACTTATTATTACTAAATAATTTGGTTCATCTTATACTTTTGTTCGAAGCCTATTTGACTCGAGTAATTAAGCTTACGGGATTTCTCATAACATGGTGCGTATGGTTAACTGACTTGGCGGCATAAAGCTCGTTACATGGGTCAATTTAGTTGATTAATGGACAAGAGTCTGCACATAAGATGTAATATTTGAGAAAAACGACAAACAATTATATGTTCGAATTCAGGGGGAGAAAATAAAAATATATATGTAATTGAGCTCGTTTTCAAGTCCTAAAATCTATGGGTTTGACTTTCATTCATCAAAGAAATCTTTATTTAATAGTAATGTTCGCGTGTCCTTTATCACGAATTTAAGATTTGGAATCATGATCACGAGAAAATAGTGGGCGTGGGTCACTTATACACTTTTCTCCATTTTAAAACTTATTTGGGTACGTGGAAAATTTTTTAGTGACAATGCATTACTTGTGAGTACATACATTTTTGAATTCATCTGTATGTCGAAGACTTAATTTAAACAAAAAAAAGTGCTATTTTTCTTTATTTTCAAAAAATCAGTGATATTTTTGTCAATTAGTTTCTCGCTAGCTTCTCGATGATTCACGGTCGAGCGATAGAAGCAGAAGCTTCCTCACTCACTTCTCGCTCGACCCTTACTCGAGCGATAGTCGGCATTTTTGAATTATAACGTTCATTTTCCCTTTTTTTTTCAGAATTCCCTCATTTTCCTCTTATTCTTTTTCTTCAATCTTCATACCCATATGAAATTAGTGCTTTCAAACTTAAATTGGACACTTTGCATCCATTATTTGGTTGATTATCCCACATATCATCCGCTTTGCACACTATTTCAAGGTAAAAATTCGAAAACCCTTAGTTTTACAATTTTTTTGAATTTTTTGGGAGATTTATGTGTTCTTGGTTCAATTTCATCACTTGCACTTCATTTTGGACGACTCCCATGTGGTTACACCTTTCATTGCATCCTTAGATTTCATTTTTTTTTTTTTGGGATTGAGCTCACATAGAGAAATTTGGTTCAATTATTTAGGTGTATTATTGATTCGGGATTAATGGTTGATAGAGATTAGATTAGATTAGATGATTTGGTGGCTTATGTTTGGAGATGTTAAGTTGGGTATTGGAGTTGTGCAGATATTGCATGATTTCCTTCCATTTTTCCATATCCAAAACTAAAACAAACTCAAACACCACCCAACTAACTCTTCGAACCCAACTATAACACAACTCAAGCCTCACAACCACAGCACATGTAACTCCAACCTCAACTATAGTGCTCCAAACGTCATGTCACCGCGGCATGTCGTCACGCACGCATCATGTCTTCCTGTCACCTACGTCTAAGCATCCTGGCATCTCTTTGTGCATTTTTTTCACAAGTGCGTTGCATATGTATTTTTGCCTATTTTTCCATGCTTTCATGCATCTCATGCATATCTTTTTTCTTGTCTATTATTTAGAGGTCTTGATGTATTGATTTTTCTCATTTCAGATGCCGCCTAAGAGAGCTCGTACTGACACTTCGACTCTCAGTAAATCTACTTCTGATAGTATGTCTAGGTTTGTCTCTGCGACTGCCTAAGATACTTTTGGATCGCAGTTTTCTTTACTTGCGCGAGGTCATTCTGTTTGACTTGTCACCCGACCCCGCTACCATTTTCACTTCCCGAGGTTGGGAACCTATACTGGTTGAATTGACGTCTTCTCTTAGTCTTCTTATTCACGAATTCTATGCTAACATTCATGATTTTAGAGATTCGACTTTTAGGATTTTTCTTAGGGATAGGACAGTCCGAATTACACCCGATGTCTTGTTACATATACCTAAGATTATTCATCCTTTATTTCCTTACCTTTCCATTGATACTCTTCCAGCGGACTCTCTTGTCCATTCTAAGGTGTTTAATACATTATTGGAGGGTCATCCAGGTGCGATGCACACTGGATCGCTTCCTACTAATCGCTAGATTCTGTTGCGCATTGTGTGCTCGAATCTGTGGCCCGTGTCGCATTCCTTTTCATTACCTATGGAGAGGGCTCGATTTTTATACGTCTTACTGCATGACTATTGATCTTACCACCTATATTTGCCAGCAGATTTTCCGAGCTTTTTGGGTCATGGGGATGAAGGTGGGGTTGCCATATGCTTCTTTGATTTATCAATTAGTGACAGTCTTAGGAGTTAGTTGTTCGGAGAGGTTTCCTCGGAGGGTTTTTCGGCCAATTGGCTACATTACTATTTCTCAAAATATGTCTCATGCTTTTTCTGAGCCAGTTGATCCGACTGTATCAGCTGATCCTATTGATGACCTTATTTTTGTTGATCCATCCGATTTTCCTCCTTCTTCTTGTGCTCCTCCACCCTCAAACATTTAATCTTTTTCTACTTCTACCCCTCCTCCCACTGGGTATGTTCCTCCTCCTCCTACTGATATTCTGTCTGTTTCCATTGATACATATGTTTTTCTTATAGGACAGATGAATGTGCTAATCAAGTAGCAAACTCGTATGATGGCGGAGATTACAGAGCTACATGCAACATTTGATCGACGCACTATCGAGTTTACTACGCTTCGATGTGTTGTTGGATATCTTCAGCATGGTCTTCGATGGATTCGTCGCCACTGCGATGATACTGTAGCTTCAGAGGATAGGATTCTGACGATGCTACTGGTGCTAATTAGTTTTAGGTTATCCCTTGTCATTTTGTGACAAAAAATTGGAGTAGATAGATGTTTGATGTATCTAGATTATGATGGAATAGATAATATGTATATTTTGGTTATATATGATTATTCTGATTGACACTGTGGTCCATATTTTTTTTATGGAATGATAAGATATTACATCTTAATTTAGCATATAATATGATACTGAAAAATAAATTATGAGTTATGAACTGCTTGAATCATTTTTACATTTAGTATTGCTAGATAAACTACTTAAATTGGTTTTACACTTAATACTGTTTTACATACGGTTTACACTGAGTATTTTAGTTGTCTATTTCAAGAAACAGGTTTTGATAAATGAAAAGCAAAATTTGATCAAGACAGTTTTGTGGTTATGTCAGTTTTTTAGTATACTTTTATTTTATTACTGCCTTAACTTTAGATTATAGTTTTGTCACAAAATGCCAAAGGGTGAACTTGTTATGTATTTAATGTAATTGACTATTCTGTGAACAAAAAGGACTAGAGATGATATGTTGTAAAAAGTCAAGGAGCAGTGTGCAATTAGTATAAGTTGTGATATTTTAGGTTTAGGGTTCGAGAATAGAAAATAAGGAAAAACGGCACCGCAATTTCGCTAGACTGTTGTCAAGGCTTGACTCGAGCATCAAAGACAGGAACTTCATCCCTCGACTGTCGTCTCACATTCGCTCGAGCGACAACCTATAGCTAGCCCTTCACTCGAGCAACAATGTCATCCGGAAAATTTTTAATTTGTTCAAAAACTTTTTGTCTGGCCAATTCATTCCCTAACCTACATATAAATACTTGAACGCCACGCAATGTAATTTCTAAGGTTGAACATTGAGAAAACACTTGATTTTTCATATTATCTTCATCATCTTGAGATTTCAACCTTCATTGTTCAAATTGATTTGTTTTTTGCGGTGAAAAACATGAGTTTCACAATCCAAATATCAAACTGTTGCTTCCTCTATATCTGTCAGAGTTTTGAAGATTAAGAGAAAGTGACTGGAGCTCTAGTCGTTAAAGAATGCGGCATTCTTCGTGGATCTACAAGAGATAGACGATTTCACAAAGTTATGAGTTGCTGCAGGATAGCGCAATTTAGGAGAGCTTTGGAAACTGCAGTTGGGAGTTGGTGCAGGAGCACATAATCCAAGAGAGCTGTAGGAATTGCAGTCAGGAGATTAGATAGTACGTGTCGTCTTCTAGTCTGGTAGACTTTAAATTATAAATTGATTATAGTGAATTGTTAACTAGGAAAGTGCTCGGAGTTTTTACCCAGTTGGAGTTTCTCCGTGATCATACCGTGTGTTATTTATTGCGTTATTTACTGAGTTTATATTTTGTGGTCTTCAAACATAGGATAATTGAACTATTTGTATAATTATCTAGAAGTAATTAATTGGTGACTTGTAGCGGGTATATTACAAT